>RJWT010037033.1:0-13138 GCA_004365215.1 Cuniculus paca | reverse complement strand
ACTATATTCTTTTTCGCCTTCATCTTTTCCATCTCTGACTCTGCATTCATTTTATAAAATTTCCTGTGTCAACTTTTTTAACTTAAAAAAAATTTTAAGTGACATAGAGTAATCATATGTATGATATGTGAGTGAGCATGTATATGATATAAATCATATATTGATGGTACAGTGTGATGTTTTCATACTTGTGTACAGTGTGCGAGGAGCAAACCAGGGTAATTAGCATATTGCATTTCCTTAGGTTAGGAGCCATCAACACCTCTCTTTTAGTTCTTTTTAAAATACGTAATACAGTGTTGTGTTTAGTCACCCTGCTGTGTTATCAAACACTAGACTATACCCCCTCTAACCGTCCTCTTGATACTTTTCCCGCCTCCCTTACCCCTTGCCTGTTCCCTTCTTGCCTCTAGTGATCGCTCTTCTCCCAGCTTCTATAAAACCAGCTTTGTAGCTTCCACGTAAGACCAAGAACACGGCAGAGTCAGGTCCGTTCATGTTGGCACGGATGGCAGGATTTGCTTCTTTTTATGGCTAATACTCCATTGTGTATGTGTCCCACATGTTCTTTATCCATTCATCCGTGCTAGGTGCCTCAGTTGATTCTCTATCTTAGCTATTGTGAATAGTGCTGCTGTAAGCATGGTAGTGCAGGTGCCTCTCTGATACACCAGCTTTATTTCCTTTCTATACACTCAGTAAGAGAATAGCTGGATCATATAGTTTTTTTGTTAAAGTTAAGGGGAGAAAAGTTTATTTGGCTCAATCTGTAGAGGTTTCAGTCCATAATCAGCTGGATCCAAGGCAGGGTAGCGTGGCAGAGGGGCATCACAGAGGAGAAACAGTTCATGACAGGCGGAAGACAGCAGAGCAACAGAGTAGTGAAGAAGCAAGTCCAAGCAATCATAGCAGCTTCTTTCTGCCCCTTTTATATTCTATCTAGGCTGCTAGGCTTAGGGCGGTGCCAAATCAGTCAGTGGACTACACACCCTTAATCCCAGCATCACACACTCGAGATCCAGCCACCTCTGAAAAAGCCCCACCTATGGCCCCCTGAGGACATCTAGACATAATCCATAATAGTGCATATGCTCAGGAATAGATCAGCGTCTTCCCCAGAGTCCGCTGGCGACTGCATCCATGTAGCCTCTGAGGGCTCCTAGAAGAAGGGTGGAGGCTTCAGCACAGCCCAGAGGTTACCACGGTGGTCCTAATACCTGGGAGAGAGACTACGGATTTACCCTGAGCTGGGGGTTGTAGATCGGGGCAAAGGGCATTAGTGGCCAGAGACCCGCTGCCCCAGTCTAGATTCTAGGTGCAGATTCAGAGCCCCAGAGGGTCTCAGGATGGGGACACATGAGAATGGGCACGAAGTTCCAGGCTAAGGACAAGGACTGCAAGAGCCACATCCCCATGAGAGCCTTGGCATGGGAGGAGCGAGATCACCCTGGGGCCACCTGGAGGGAAACGGGCAGTGCTGTCGAGGCCATCCAGCAGAACTTGGACGCCAGAGCTCAGAGGAGTTTGGGGGCAGCCCAGGGGATGAGAAGGAATGGCCACCTCATGCAGGCTACTAAAAGGGGTACCACTGCATGGGGTTTGTTGCTTCTCTGATCTGAGGCTGTGTCTCTGGTGCTGGAGGAAAATGGAAAGAACCCTGTGCTGAGTACCCAGCCCTGTGCCAAGTACTGCACAGACCACTGTTTTCTCATCAGTGCAGCAGCGCTCACATTAGGTTCAGTACTTTGTGGGTACCAGGCCCTTTGGCAAATGGTTTACAGTCAGAGTCTCCTTGGATTTGTAAAACGCTTTACTTACAACCCTGTTCTGTGGGTGTCAAGCCGTTGTGTGCATTTTTATCATGATTATGACTGTGTTCATTATGGGTGGCTGCTATGAATTGATGCCTTCCTCAGAGTGAGGGGTGTTACGTCCTTCACGTACGTGATCTAACGTACAAATAGTCACCGTCATAACCAACTGGTTATTGAGCCCCTTAATGATACCTTAATGTGTATAATGACATCAGATGGCCTCTGAGGGTAAGGGCCAAGGCTAGGCAGACAGGTGCCCCAGGTCCCTCAACCAGCAGGCAGAGGACCCCCTTGGAACTACAGCCCACCTTCAAGGAGGCAGCTTGAAGAAAGGGTCAGGCAAGAACACCTCCTGCACTTGCCTCTCACCCGAGAGCCTCAAAGCAGCTGAACCAAAGACTCCGCTCACGTACTTGTCCACTGCCTGGTGCAGACCATGCTAAGCTCATTAAGCAGTCAGTTCAGTGCAGGCTGGAACCCTAACTGGGATCGGGAAACTTCGGAGCATATGATCTGAGGTAACCTTTAAAGAGAGGTGTGTGCATGGGCAGTAGGGTGTCGGCGAATCTTCCTGAGACCACACTGGTGGGATCTGGATTGACCCCAGTGACCCACATTGCTGTGGGGAGGCGACAGGGGCAGGCACTGGAGGGGCTCGTGGTGTCTGGGTCTCTCCAGTCCCTTTCCCCTTCTCACTTCTGGTCCTGAGGTGAGTAGCTTGGCTTTAGCCACAGACTTTAATCATGATGTGCTGCCTAGCTGAGGGCCAATTGAGCATGGTCTGAGGACTAGAAAACTTGAAGCAAAGTAACCCTACTCTCCTTCCAAGTTGATTTATCTCAGAGATTTGTTACAGTGAGAGAACGCTGCCTGACATGCTGTGTAAGATAATACCCCCACGTCTTGCACGCTTTTTTAGTTCTCTCCATGGAAATGATTACCCTTGAGACACAGTGTGGTGGTTCAGGAGCTTGGGATTAAACCAGATTCACTGGTTGCAATATCCTAATTTTGCCACTGTTTTACTTATGTGTCCTTGAGCGAAAAAAAATTTTTTTATGGTGTCCCCGTTTCCTCATTTGAAAATGGAGGAAGTACCTATATCAAAGAGTCATTGAAGGGCCTGGGGATTTAGCTCAGCATCGTAAGTGCCTGCCTGGCAAGCACGAGGTTGTGAGTCTGATCCCCGGTACAACAAAACAATCTGTCGAGCATATACATGTACAGTGCTTAGAACAGTGATACACACTTTGGAGATGTTTGCAGCTGTCATCGTCATTGTCAGCTAAGATGGAAACTTTGTGACTCCAGGTACTTAATTTTGTTTTTCTTTTATTCCCAGAATCTACAACAATGCCTAACACATAATAGTCTTTCAGTAAATTTTTGATAGAAAAGTGGATGGTTGTAATGTGTAACTCACTCTTTGAAGTAATGTCAATACAGGAAAGATCCTATTTGCCCAACCTCAAACAAACCTTCATGGTTACAGGTACTGAGTTATTAAAGATTTTTAGAGAGTAGAATAAAGCCAGGAGTGGTGGTGCACACCTGCAGTGCCTACACTCGCAGAGGCTGGGGCAATAGCATTGTAAGTCTGAGCCCATGCCGAGCAATTGAGCAAGATCCTGTCTCAAAATAATAGAAAAGGGCTGGGAAAATGGCACAGAGAGGGTGCCGAGTTCAATGTCCAGTACCACAAAAAAGAAAAACAAATTTTCAGTATTTCTCTTTTTCTGAAAGGTAGAAATTTGCAAGAAGACTGTTGGACTGGAAGAAGCATTATACATAGATCTGGGACAGCACGTTTTTGAATCCATGTTAGACAGATGCTGTTGAGCTGTATGTAAATCCCTTGAGGCTTAGAACTGTGTCTCATACTTGATCTGGACTAACCTGCTGGAGTCACAATGCAGTGGTTTCTAAAGTTAGACAGCACTAAGATTTCTAGACTATAAATAGCTCTGTGTGCTTTTTGATATCAGAGCATAAATTACATAAATTAGATCAGCGTAAACTGATTCCAGAAGCTAAGTAATTTTAATCTTTTGAAACTCTTATTAAACCTAACCAATTTCTTCTTTGAATTTCTTTTTTCTGTATTGAGTTGCTATGCCTATCTGTAAATAATCAGTTCAGTTTCTTCCCGTGCTGCTCTTTGACATTTTATGTCCTGCTCTTCTGTTAGAACACTTGCTAGGCGTAGTAAATACCAGATGGAATAGAGAAGTGAGAGCGCAGGTGTCCATCTCCTTCCCTGTCTTGAAGGAACTGCTTTCAGCATTTCACCATAAATCTGTTTTCTGTAGGTAACTCTGTGGATTGTTTTTCAGATTGAGAAAGTTACCTTCCCATACCAGTTTGTTGAAGCTAAGTGGACATTGAGTTTTTTTGCTATTCTTTCTGCTTTTCTTCAGTTGATCATACAATTTTTCCTCTTTATTTTTTTTAACATAAAGTGCTGAGAGGAGTGGAAAGTGCTTTAATTGGTAATTTTAATGTTGTAATGTGGGCAGCAAATTTTTATTGTTTTTGCGGTACTGAGGATTCAACCCAGGGCCTTCACACTGAGCTACATTTGCAGCCCTTTTTTTAATTTTGAGACAGGGTCTCACTAAGTCTTTAAATAGTCTGGGATGGACTCAAACGTACAATACTCCTGCCCCAGCCTCCCAGAACACTAGGATTATAGGTGTGTGCCACTGTGCCCAGCTAGTAACTAATTTTTAAATATTAAACTAACCAGTGTTCTAAGGGTAAGTCTTAATTTGATCAGCACATGTTTTTATATATGATTTTGGCTTTGGCTTGCTCATATAACATGCTTGCAAATGATACTAGTTTATAGTTTCCCTGTTATATTGATTTGGATCAAGGTAAATCTAACCTTACAGAATGGGTTAAGCAGTGTTTGTCTTTTATTCTGTCATTCGTGTGAGTTAAGACTCCTGTCTATATAACAGGGCGTTGTGGTGCATAACCATAATCCCTATACTCTGGAAGACTGAGGCAAAAGACTTAGAAGTTGGAGCTTGACCTGGACAGTTCAGATCCTGTCTCAGAAAGGGGCTGGGGAGACACTCGGGGTGCAGCTCAAGCCGGTGCACTAACCTCCAAAGCAGAGCTGCTTACTCCCCTTCTCTCTGGGGAGTTAGCTGCCTGAGATGTTTCCTGGCAGCAATGTAACGGGTAGCTGAGCGCTTCGGGAAGTGTCAGCTGTCTTGGGTGGGTTCTCTTGAGGATCGCTTCCCCTTCATAGCTCTACCTATGTCTGTCTGTCCTGCGTTCGTGTCTTCCCTCCGCACTCCACACTCCACACCCTCTGCCCTGTGTCTTCCTCTTTTCATCTTGCTTGGGATTCATGGACTTCTTGAGTTGGGATCGCTCCGCGTTTCGGGAAAATTCTCAGTCATTTCACATCTCTCAGCAACTCAGATTAAGTTCTTATTTATTTTGTGATTGATTTTTGGTGGAACTTTTTTTATGGAATGTCTAAAGCATGAACTGAAGTTGAGAATCCAGAGATTTGTGTGTGTGCTTGTGTGTGTGCGTGTCTGTCTGTCCGCGTAGGATTCCTTTCAATAGTTATCTCAGGTCATAGCAAAGTGGAATTCCTTAAAATGCAATGTTATACTTGAGGTGTGTGGGACACATAAGTTCCTGAATTATCATTAAGATTATGTCTTCATGAGATTTTTTTTAATAAAAACTACTTTTGAATAACTTTAGATTGGTGGAAAATGTCCCAAGGTAACACGGAGAGCTGCTGTACTCTCTCCGGTTTCCCTCATGTTAGTCTCTCATATTCCGTGGCACTTTTATCCAAACCGTTCTAACTTCACTCCGGCCTGTTGTTCAGGTTTCTGCTGTCCTCCTTCTGTCCCAGAATCCCACCCAGGGCACCACAGTGCATCTAGTTGTAGATTTCCCCTGTGATTGTTTCTTGGGCTTTCTTTGTTTTTATGATTTTCATGATTTTGAGTGTTGTTCATGTGTTTAGTACAATTTGCTTTTGTCTCATTTTTCTTTCATCACATCATTCACTGTGATTGCAACTTAGCACTCGTGATGTTTGCTCTGGTCATGGAATTTACCATGACCATGCCAGGCTCCTGCACTGCACAGATCCTATTTTTCCCTCTTTTTGCATGGATGGACATTGTTTTCTTTAAACCCAGGCTAGGCAGAGGAAGGCAGATTTCCTTGTCTTACTTATGCCTTATTTATACTTGAACAGTGGAGGAGGCTTTTGGGACCAGGCTTTTATCAAGGTCTATTATTAGCTTCCTTTCTGTGGATGGGACTCGGGCTTTATCTTCTGTCCTCACCTGGATTAGACTTGAGCTTTCCCGGACTCTTGTGATGTCCTCAGGGCTTAAGGTGACTCTAGCACCCTGCGCATCTCTTGTGCCTTCTTACTGTTGGGGCAGCCCACTGAATTATTTTAAGAACTGGTGTTGTTTGTCAGTCTATTTCTATCAAGGTATCTTAGTCCAGTCTTCTGACAACAGAAGTTGATAACAGGTTTTGTTTGGCATTGGTTTGGAACATATTTTGAACTGTTAACCACGTAATGGCTTCCTGTGGGCGTCACCGGGGCTCGCGTTTGTTAACCTACTGACCGTCCCATTTCAGCCAGTCGATTCTTGTATTGGATAAATTTGATAAAATTGTGAAGTTTTATATTTCTCGTTATCTTAGAAAAATTTTAAAATACACAACTTTTAGTCGCCCTATATTTAAATACTTGGACTGGTAAGTGGTTGAAAGCAAGTTGGGAATAACACACGTTTTATTTTAGAAAACATGGACTCAAGGCCATTCTCCCATCCACCCCTTCTCACCCCCGACCCCACAGCTCTTACGCATTTCCGTGATCTAAGCGTGCTGCTCTCTCCCTGCCTTGGGTGCCCTTTCCTGCCTCATTCTCTTGATTACCTATAAATCTCAAACGTCATTCAGATGCTTTTTCCTTCCACGCACATACATTGAGGTTTTTTTCTGTGCTGCCATAATATGCTCTTCATAATATCATTCACCATAGCCGGATGTGGTGGCTCACAGTCATAATTCCAGCGCTCCGAGAGGCTGAAGCAGGAATATCCCAAGTGTGAGCCCAGCCTAGGCAACTTAGCGAGACCCATTTCAAAAATTGAAAAACAGAAAAAAGGTCTGGGGACGTAGCTTAGTCTGAAGATCCTTGCCCAGTGCCATTTGTGTATACATATATATTTTTTAACCACGTGGTATGAATACCTGCGTTTAGGGACATAAATGGTGCATGTTATTAGGTTCATCCTTCTGCTGTTTTTCTTAGGCAGGTCATGCTTTCCTGCTGTCTCGAAGTCTAATTGGCTGTGTAACCTGCTCTGACCAATTCAGTGTGAGTAGAAATGCCATAGCTTGTCTGTAATACAGTGTGAGTGTAGAATGAGCTTTAGTTCTCTCAGAATACAGATTCGGGAGTAGTTTGTTATCGTGGCATGACCTGAGCTCTTCCGTATGTGCCTGACATGTCCGTTTCCCGTCCTGAGGGTGGAAACTGTGTTCTAGTCATCTTCATGTCCTTACAGCCGTCAGAAGAACTCCCTAGCATTTTGGATGGTCACATATTCTTAAGGAAAGTGGCGTTATATAGTGCAGATAGCACAGGTTTGGAGTCAGACACATGCAGGGTTTTTTTTTTTTTTTTACCCAGTTGCTTAGCAGAGCCTGGAAAATGTGCTTGAGCATTTAATCCGCCATTTTTTAATTCCATAATTTTTTAATGGAGATGTTTGTAGAGTTGCTGGGGATATAACATACGTAAAAGTACCCCACAAACTAGACACACAGAGAATATTCTTTTCCTTTATGTTTTTTCTCTGCTGACCATCAAATCAAGTTTTAAAATCCCTTTTTCCTGCTAACGTTTGTGCATTTATTTGGTTACTTACTGAACTGCTGCGTGTCAGGAACTGCTATCTAGCACTGGGAGGTGGGGAGCAAGCCTATTATAGCCCAGTGGCCAGTCGTTCTCTTATTGCCTGCTGTTCAGCTGGGGCTACCAGTTCCTAAAATTTTGGCCTCAATTCCTTCCCCCATTTCAGAAAAGGAAGAAGAATCCAGAAGTGACTTTCGGTAACATGTAAATGCTATCCATTTGTATCTCATAGCGTGGTGTTTTCTCTCAGAGCACGTGGTGTTGTGTTTATGTACAGCGTGTTCAGGGGGCCCTGCCCGGTGTGAAGTTCCCGTGAGCGTTGGAGCCTCATGAAAAGTCAGTGAAGGAAGTTATGTAAGGAATGAGCAGTATCACTCTTCAGGGATTTAGTATTTTAGGAATTTCGTGGAGGCATTTTTGGTTGTCACAGTGATTGGAAGAGAATAGAATTAGTGTAGAGAGGACAAAGATGGAACACTTCTCTCAATACTTGAAGTAGTCTCCCCAAATAAGTAATTATCCCCGATGCCTGTATAACTTTCAGGTGTAAATCAAGGGAACCATGTGTTTTGTTTAGAACTTTACTAAGTCTTACTGGGCACTTCAGGAAATGACATTAACAAAGACAATACCACTCATGTTTGAGTGACCAGAAACACAATTGGGCTAGTTTGTCTGTATAGCTGTCCAATTAAAAATTATTCTGTAACATCAGATTATTCTATAACTTGAATTTTCCTCTGTGATAGAAGTGCATGTGTCACTTTATGATTCTCTAATTTCTCCTATATATTACAGTTATAAAATTATATTAATGCCTTAAAGTTGTACATATGAATATATTTTATCTGTAAATCTTATTTTAAGGTTTTAAAAAGATAATGCAAAATATTCGTTATAAAAATTAACTTTGTGTTATGGTATAGGATAGGCCCAGTGCTTTGATTAATTACAAACTAGAAAAGAACATAATCAAACTTGGCAATCCGTAAAGACACGAATTATTGTTTGTTTTTAAAATCTCTAATAAACCAGTGTAGAATTTCATTTATGACTTTGAATCTCCTTTTTTTTTGTTTATGATCATATACAGTATCTAGAACTCTGATTTTTTCCTAATTTAACTTTGTTGTTATTTCCTGTGGAGAATAGAAGATAATCTTGTGGGCTTTACTGATGCTAGTTTATAGTGTTTAAATAAATTCTCTAGGGTCAGCGGTGAATTGTTTTGGTTTAGACAATCTAAAGGCAGTTTTTATCGCTGAGCATATGATAAGATATATTTTAGAAACTAAAGTGCAGGACCAGATGACTTTATTCTCATATGATATTAATTCACCATGATTTGTTTTCAGCAGCAGTGGGATTATGTTGTATCTTGCCATTACCTTTTTTAGACTATTTTATAGACAGAACTAGAAATACTAGTTATATAAAGCTGTTCTAGCACAGACTGGAAAGTAGGTCATTGTGATGGGAGTAAACTAAACCACCCAGTGGTTGCTATAGCAGTGACCTACTTAAGAAACTATTTCTGTTGATTCATGTTGAAATCATCTTTTGGAGGTGGTACAAGAACCCTTATTGCATGCAGTTGGTTTTATAATAGATATAAGCAGTGACTTCTGGAGGAAAAAAAATGTTTTTAGTGTTTAAAGAAATACATTTTCTCACCTAACACCTCTTCAGTTTATTTTAAAGTGATATGTATTCAGAGTTGTAATCAAATAACATAAGAACTGTGTCATTGTATACAATACAGTTATTTGAAGGATTATGATAAGTTGTGCTAGTGTTTGTCCTGTCTAAAACCAGTCTGTAGCAGATAGTAGCAGTGTTACTTGAGTCTTCAATGGGTGTAGTTCCAGAAAACAGTATATATTATATGCCAAATGGGAGGTCTGAAAAATGTCTTAAAATTATTCCCTATATATTTTAATGGAATCTGGAATCATTCACTTCACTCGGTATTGAATGCCTCTTTCATGCCATGTGCCACGTATAAAGGTTGAACATGGTGTGTTCTCTGGAATTTGAATACACAGAGATCTTCCTCTTAACTGAGAGCAAAAGGTAAAGGATTAAATCTTGTATAGTTTTCAAGTAACGTTTTTCATTTAGCACTGAAAAGAAATTGCACCTGTCCTTGGGTTGATACTTTTATTCCAGGCTATTGGAGGTTTTGTAGGGCACTTCTGAGGAAGGGTTCTAGAGATGAGTTGATTCAGAGCCTTAATTGCACTGTACCTTTTTTGTAGGTCTATGTCCCTGTTAACATTGGCCTTGTCACTGGTTTGGAGTCACATTCAAGTGTAGTTGTGTGTTCACAATGCTTCTGTGTAGGTGCAGGAATCCAAGTCGTGGTTTTCTGTTGTCCTGCCTGCTGATTTACTCATAGAAATATATGGGGTCTTTTCAAAACTAGAAATTATTCTTAAGGGAAAATAATGGCAACTTCTGTTTAATCAATATCTTCCACATGCTAGGGATTCTACTAGATGATACTGAGCTGTTTGTAATCCTTTAAACAGTCATATAAGACAACCTGACTAGGTCTTTTTATTCTATTTCTAATCTCTTCAACAAGTTGTAAAAAAGCATATATTAAGATTTGTTTGCTAGGGCCGGGGATTTAGCTCACTGGCATAAGCACCTGCCTGCCAAGTGCAAGGTCCTGAGTTCAATTTCCAGTACCCAAAAAAAAAATTTGTTTGCTAAATATAGAAGCCAAGACAGGTTTTAAAAATTGTGTAACATAGGATACAGATATATATGAAGTACAATTTGATAGTTTCTTTTGGATGACGCACAGTATAGTCTTTGACAGTTCAGAGGGTACTTTCAGCTGTAAGGCAGAAGATTTAGCAAAGTAAGAAGGGGTGGGAATTGGCAGAGGGATTCCAGACCCAGGAAAAAACATAGAATAAATTCCAGGAGACTGAATTTTAGGAAAAAGAAATACTTTGGCTTGGTGGGAGGAGTAGGGCTTGGAACCCTAGGTTCATGGCCAAGAAAACAGTTAGTTCTTTATTATGTAAGGAATGAGTTTTAGAAGACCTTTGTACAGGACCTGCCTCAGGAAGACTTGGCATTCATTATGTGTTAATGGGTTACAGTGGACAGAGATTGTTGGTAGGAGGTTTGTTCTGAGGCACTGCAGTAAATAACACAAGCAAGAGATAAGAGCTACAACTAGCCTAGCCAAAATAGAAATGAGGTAGAAGGAGGGGCTAAAAAGTAGTGAGTAACACACAACAGTGCTTACTAAGGCCAGATGTCGTTCCAAGAGCTTTGTGCGTTAATTTATTCTGTTCTCACAAAGCCCTGCCAGGAGATGAACCCTGTTCCTATGTCAGCTTTACAGATGAGGAAATTAATACTTTTCAGGGTTAACTGAAAGACAGTACTTGTTGTCAGACTTGTGAATTATGGGATGCCTTCACAGTGGAATGCTGTGACACTGAAAACTTACACCATTGGAAAGATGTTCAGCATATACTAGTCCAGGTTCTCATTTTTGTTCTACTTTGGAGGAATATATGCTGATTATAAATGTTGAACTTTTTCGAAGTTTGAAAGTTGTTTTTTACCCCCTCTCCAAGGATAGATACCATTAATAACTTGATAGGTATCCTGGGTATTTTCTTTTGCATATATAAGCATAAGTACCTGCAAAAGACAGTGGTACAGTGTTCCCTTCTTACTGAGATTTTCCACTTAAAATATTTGAATGCAAAGTATATTAAGTGCCTATATTTGAGCCCACTATATCCTGTAATTTTTATGTGAAATCAGAGATATAAAATGTAGTATCTGCAAAATTAAAAAGTGGAAGAAAATCAGTGTGGAAGAAAATCAGTGATGTCTGTGGAAGAAACACCATATTTAAACTCAGCTTACATTCACTGTTTTGCAAAGTGACACAAATAATTGTTCGCCTACAGAATTTCATTGTGACCCATTGCTTCAGTCCCTGTCATCCAATGGGACATTTGTCCGGTAAATGGAGTAAACATTTACTGAAAGTGTTAATGTTTGCTTAGCTTGTAAGAAAGGGAAAATAAAGGGTCAACTGTTATGTTAATCCACACTAAATTGTTCATTTTATGAATTAATCGTGTCCCTTTGCTGTTTTTCTTTCCCATCTTACCCTTGCTGCACCACATAGAAACATTTCCCAAAAGGTTGAGTGTGAAGAGCTCTTGCTACTTACTGCCAGGTCTGGTAAAGAAGGTGAAACTATTGGTGCACTAAAAATTTGGTTTACGTTTGTCATGGATTACCTCTCAAGGTTTTTAGTTCTGTACTGCTTCAATTTAAGCAAATATAAAATTCTAGACCATTCAGCTTCTTAATTTTTGATCTGCTAAAAACTCTTGCTAAGCAAATATATCAAATTAGATGCTTCCCAACAAACATCACCAAACGTGATAAGTTATCCGTAGTGGTGGATAATTTTATGAAGCTCACATGTTTGTGTGATACCATGCGTCTGACAGCTGTCTTCTCCCCGCTGTATTTGTACATTGGGAGTGGTGCGGTGGGGTGGGGATCAGATGTGAGATAGGAAACAGTAAACCAACTAAGATAGAGGATATGAGGAAGTATAAATGTGAAAACAAGAAAGATTTTCTCCTGTTACTTTGGCAACCCCATGAAGTTTCCTAAATTGAAATGATGGAATGTCTTTCACATGCTCATGAAGATACAGTCCAAGCTACAGAAATGGTGGTTTCAGAGGGGAAAAGTGTCACCAGTAACAGTGTTTGGAAAAAACCAGCAAAGATTTTGGTGAAGTGATGAGATCAGAGTGGGCAAAGTGAATACAATTAGAATAGTCCTGTCCAGTAGGACTTTCTGCAGCGATAGAAATGTCCCACATCTGTGCTGTCTGTGCACACGACTGTGATGCCTGAAAATGTGGATAATGTGATGGAGGGACTGGATTTTACATTCTGATTGGTATACATGGCTGTGTGTGGCTCTTGGCTACCATGCTGGCCAGTACCTTTCTGGAGTGATCTTCCCTGTCCTGTTACCCACCCCTCCTCACAAGTGAGGCCCAGCTACTCTTCAGTGAACACGTGGCCTGTGGAAAAAGCAGAAACATAGTCGTCCTTTCGTGCGTGAACATGAAAGAAGCCGAGTAGAGGGGAAATATGGCGTGTAATTTCTTTGAACATCAGGATCTAGATAAAAACTAAAGCAAAACTGTATGAGCTGGCGCCTTCAGAGACTCTGTCATCGTGGTAGGAGGCTGTCTCCAGGAGAGCCTGAGTCTCCCAGAGCCTGTGCTCTGTAGACGTCCGTCTGTAGCCCACAGGAAATCTGTGAAAAAACATAGATCTCGTGTTCTCCGTAGTCAAGTTAATGCCGCATAATGCAGCATCTGCTTATTCCT
>RJWT010037032.1:0-13135 GCA_004365215.1 Cuniculus paca | reverse complement strand
ACAAGAGGACTTTCTTTTGTCCCATAATTTGTTACCATCAGGTCTACTTTTGTCCTCCAATCACACTTCTGTACAAATTCCCCCAAAATACAGTTTTTCCTTGGTCTTTGAGTCTTCATTTAAGAAACTTCCTGTGTTGTATCTTAGTCAGGTTTGGGGATGCTTTTCAGTGGCGAGTGCTTTCCCAGCATGTGTGGGAAGCCCCGGGTTCAATCCCCAGCATGGCAAAAAGAGAAAACTTTGGTTTAACAAATGTGTTACGCTTTTTTTCTTTTAGTCTGTTTTGTTCCTGCTGCTGCTGTTTTTGCTGTTGTTGTTGTTGTTGAGGTGTTATCTGTGAACCTCACAACTGATATGAAACATATTACCATTTCTCCCCTACCTTAACTTCTAGTCTACTTGAAACCTGACCCAAACTCTACATGCCCCTTATCTCATTTATATGAATTGTTGCCATGGTCTGACTCCTGGTATCTCCCCAAAATTTGTATGTTGTAACTTAATCCTCAGTGTGATACTATCAAGAGGTAAAACATTTTGGGAAGTAATCATGAGAACTCCACCCTCCTGTATGGGATTATTGCCCTATAAAAGAGGTGAAAATGGGCTGCGTTGTCCCTCCCACCCATCCCAGGCAAGGACACAAGAGGTGTGACTTATGAAGAACACAAGCCCTCTGCAAATGTCAAATCTGCTGGTGCCTTGATTTTGGACTTCCCAGTTTCCAGAATGGTGAGGAATAAATTTCTCTTCTTTATACATTAACCCATCTAAGACACTTTCATCACAGAAACTCAAAAGTACTGTGACAGTCACCTTCAGAGTCTCCTGTCTGTAGCCATAGCCCATCAAGACTCAGCTCTGTCAGCAGAATTATGCTAGGCAGTATTTTAAGTCAGCTCAGAGAATTGTGTAAGTGGCTATCTCTTCCCACTGTAACTTGATCACAATCCTTTCCTCTGGAAATTATTACTGGGCTCAAGCAAGGAGGGAGTAGTAGGATTACTTCAAGATATTGGTTATTTAGAAAGGAAATCAGTGATCATTATCCTTTACATGTAGTGAGTCAAGTGTTATAAACTATAGCCACAGACAATATTGCAGACCTTCCAGAATTCAGATTTTGTAAAACAGAAAGACACATAAAGAAAGGTTGAAAAGTAACCTAAGAGTTTGATACACCAGTCAATGACCCACTTTTGTCCTTCAAGACTTTCTTCTTGCAGTTAGGCCAAAGAGCTGTCATTGCTTCACAGAATCAGAGAATCAAAGAATCAAAATGTCTCAAGGCCATTGGCTGTCTTAAAACAGGAACAAGTCAGAGGGTACATGATCAAGAAAAAGGCCAGTTTCTCCTAACCCTGGTGAAATAAAAGGGGAAGAAGCGTGTTGGAGAATAAGAAGGATCATTAGGCTCCAGTGAGTGTTCCCAGGAAGGAGTCCTCATTTCTGCCCTTCACTCCTAGGTTGATTCCAGTGTAAGAGACGAATCCAGAGAGATTAAATTGGGAAGATAAAGCCAGAGAAGCCCTGACCCTCATTCCATGTGGGCCAAGAGCTGGAAGGCCTAGAGTTCTACCACAGCCCAGCAGAGGCTGCAGCAGGGGAGTAGAAATGCTTGCAAGAGGCATCTATGATAGGAAGCCCGAGGCAGCCTCGCTGAGTGTGGAAATGTATTCAGCACACAAGCGTGAGGCCACGGTACGATCCTGAGAGAAGGCAGAACTGCCAAGGCTGCCTTGCTGGGCTGGACACAGCAGAGGATGTGGCTGAAGACCAGCAGGTAGATAAATGACTACAGCAGCACCTTCCCTGGCTTCCCTGCCTCCTTGACTATATGTGAGCACCGGAAATTAAGATGCAAGAGATAAAGAAATGGGGAAAGTTTGAGTTAACTGAGAACCATCTTGAGTTGAGTCAACCCTGAACTGACAAAGAAGACATTTTTTCTATTTTTTTCTTTTTTGCTTGTTTTGGTTTTTGGTTTTGGAGACAAGGTCTGGCTATGGACCCCAGGCTATCCTTGAACACATAGCAATCCTCCTGCCTCATTCTCTTGAGTGCTGGGATTACAGGTGTGCATCACCATGTCCACCTTATATTTTTTTCACCAAGATGAATGAATTTTTGAGGTGAAAATTAAGTTTGTTACATAGAAATAAAACTTTATTTCTTTGACACTCTGTTTTGTTTAATAGATCTTTAATAAAACCAAGTAGGTGACAATAGCCAATTTTCAAAAAAGACAAATCAGACACTGTTTTTTTATTTAAGAGAAAAAAGAACTTCAAAAAAAGTATTGTTAGGGACGGGGATCTAACTCAGCGGCCTAAGCACCTGCCTGGCAAGCACAAGGTCGTGAGTTCAATCCCCAGTGCCGCAAAAAAAAAAAAAAAGTATTGTTTGTCAAATCTTAGAATGCCTTGCACAGAATAGATGGTCTGGTGTGAATGTTGTTGCTGAATGGTCCCCTAAGCATAGTCTCCCTTATTAGACTCCAGTAAGTATTCATGCACAATGCCATGATGCATTTGAAATACACCTATATGCAAAAAAAGGAGAGTGTTGGGGTAACTAATGACATATGAGTGAGAAAAGAACTAAGGAAGATACATGGTCAGATGGAAATTTTCCTCCCAATTAATGATGAAAGACTTGTGGGAGAAGATGGTCCTTCCATTGGGGATTTGCTAAATCATTGATTGAACCCAAAGATCACTTTAATGAGTCAGTTTTAGAATTTCCCTGGGAGGAAAAGTTTTCATGAGAATTGTCAACAGGTTAAAAAGCACAGGAATCTTACCAACTACCTTTCAAGGTGTTTGCACACATATGTCACACACCTTGGTTTCATTAGTATCAGAGCAAAGTGCTTAGGACTCTGGGCAGGGGAGACTACTGCGTGGTCTGCCTCTGTGGCAGTTTAGCCAGCTGTAGGAAATACTTGGCCTACACAAGGTTATTTCCAAGTCTGACTTACTGACAGATAAAAATAGCCAATTTTTAAAATTTAAGCTGCATTGTAAATAGACAAGTTGCCAATTTGGGTGGGATTCACTATATAGTTAACTTCTAGAACGGCTCAGACTTTGGCATTTGTTTCCACAATGGTCCTTTGTGAAGACAATGACAGCTTCGAAGCAGCACCTTTTTATTTAGACACAGAAAGGAATTAGCAGTGGCTTGAGATTTATTTATTGGGCATAAACGTAGTTATCTGAATAAAAGATTATTGTTGTAAAGTCTACCAGTAAAAATTTAGTGATTAAACACAGAAGTGTCAGGCTTGTTTCAAGTCCCCTGGATCCTACTGAATGACAGCAGATGTTTTGATGCTCTTTTAATAGAATTTTTCATGAATGAAGGGAGGAGAGAGGGAGGAACCAAAGAACTCAATATCCTGGTGCTGCTTTATAGTGTCCCTAAAATGCTTCCTAGTGTCTGTCTTACTTATTTTTCTCATTGTTGAGAAATACTCAATGCCAAAAGTTAAGAGAGGAAAGGTTTATTTATCTCACAGTATGTTGAGGTTTTAGTCCATAATTGGCCAGTTCCAACACAGGGTTATACATGGCAGAGGGGCAACAGTTCATGGCAGTGGAAGACAGCAAAAGCACCAACCTGAAGGAAGAAGAGACAAGCCTCTTTCAGTCCCTTACACTGTATGTAGGCTACTTGCCCTAGGGAGGGTATAGCACTCACACCCTTAATCCCAGCATTGGACCATGAATCAGTCACAAACTCTAGACTCAGCCACCTCTGAAAAGCTCACCCCCATGACTACACGAGGCTTTGAGGGAACATCTAGACACAAATCATAACAGTGTCCCTAGTCTCACTTTACCAATGTTTTCAAAATGACAGTAATGTCTACATGACATACACAACACGCTATGTACAATCTGGTTCTTCTGTCTCCATAGATCTAATCATTTTACTATGGCACTAACAAAACAGTTGTATGCCACCTTACAGAATATTAATATTAAGAATCAGTAGATATTAGAATATACCAAGAATAAGTTTATGCTCTATCCCAAAATTTAAAGATTAAAATTAAAGTAGTAATTTAGACATCAAGTCTTTCAATTAGGATTATAGGTAAGTCCAGCTGTCCTGCCCTTTCTCCTCTGATTTTCTCACTCGTCATATTTGTCCCACTCTTCCCAGAATCTATAAGAAATTCCCCATCATTGATATATCTCTGATACTATTACTGAGGCCTACCTAGTCCAAATGTTTAAATCAGCCCAGCCTTACCTCAAGCTCCATAATTCAAATGTTTGCTTTACTCATGAAAACTGTCATCCAAATTTTCATGCAGTACAACCAGAAGTACACATTAAGTTCCACGACCTATGTCCTAATAGCTCCTAACTCAGAAAAGTCACTGTAGCGGTTAATCTTGATTGTCAATTTAATTGGCTTGAGAGATTAGTAAAGCAGACTTCTGGGTGTGTCTGGGTGGGCCACGTGGGCATGACTTTGGGGACCGTATCTAGTTCCTGGTCAGTTCCTCTCTGGTGTTTTTTCCCCTCTCTGTTCTGCTTCTGGGATATCAAGAAGTGAGCAGTTTTGCTTCACCATGCCCTTCCACCATGATGTTCCCTGCCTTGGAGCCAGTTGACCATGGACTGAAACCTCTCAAACTGTGAGCTAAATAAACTTGCCCTCCTTTAATTTGCAGATGTCAGGTATTTTGTTCCAGAAACAGGAAAACTGACTGGGGTTGCATGTTCTTTCTGATTTATTTCATTTAAAAGTTCTCCCTATGTATATTTGTTGTTGCTATTGCTGTTGTTGTTTTGTTGTTGTTGTTGTTAATAATCTACATGCACCAGACCCTGATCTAGGTGCTTGGAATATACAAGAGAATAAAGAAATGTTGCTGCCTTCATGGGGCTTGCATTCTAATAGAGGAGGTAGACAGTAAACAAGCAACAAGAAAGCAATAATAAATAAGAATTGGGAGAGTTTTTCATAAAGCTCAGTGCAGATCTATTTCTTGTATCCTCCCAATAATTCTGTGAGTCAATTAATTTCCTATCCTGCTGAAACCACCCAGAGTGGATACTTTTTTCTGCAACTGAACCTCAACTAATGTGATTAGCCAGCCTTTTTTGTGAAGTCTCGACCCCAATTTCCTTTTTAAATGATAATAATGGAGTATATCAGTCAGCCTCCTTAGTTGCAAGTAACTACCTCACTTAATGGGAAAAACAATCCTGAGAAGCTTTTGGGTAGTTCCTGGAATTACCTGGAAAGCTACAGACCCAGATGTGGAAAACAGGAACAAAGGGAGGAGAAGCAGCCAGAATTGCTGTGAAGTACATTCAAGGTTCACTGGATACTACTTCAGCCACTGCAAACCTGGCTTCACTTTTACTGTTTCCCCTTGCCCAGCAAGACAGACACTCACACATTACACAAAGTATATTTATCACCTACAAAGAGGCAACAAAGGACAACAGAAGGCAAGGATTCATAACAAGTAAGTCCTCCAAGGCCAAAGAGACCTGCATTGAGTAGACAGAATCTTGTCTATATGTAACCCACTTGCATGACAACTTAAGGATTCTGGAAAGTACCCATATTTGGGTTTGTACCTTGAGGCAGTGAGTAAAGCATTGAAAAACACTATTTCTAGGGAGCCCAGAAACACAACCTGTGATGTTCATCCTGTTCCTCCTTTTCTCCAGGTGTTACAGTCCCCACACACTGTACAGTTATTCTGGAGAAGGATAAGCAAGAGTGAAAACTGGGTCAGTCTAAAATCACCTGAAGAACCATCTTGCAACTGCATGCCAAGGCCTGCATGAAGCAGGGGCTGCCCTACTGCTAACTCCAAAGCACTGCCACTTTCTAAAGCAACTAAGACAACTAAGAATGTCCAGAGTTGACCAGAAAATCCTCCATAGTCACTGGTTCTTTACATAAATAGTTCCACAGGCAAAACCTCCAGGGGATGCCTCTGAGTGGCCAATGCTATGTACCCGCTCCCAGGTGAGAAAGTTGAAAAATTTGTCTAGCATTTTTCAGCTTCTGAAAATGGGAAAGGCTGCAGCAAGGGTGAAAAGTTGGTAAATGTACCCCTTTAAGGAAGAATGTTCCAAAGCTGAGCAGCTCCTTGAAATAATAAGCATCCTCAACAAGGAAATTTCTCTAAACTTCCCCCCTTGGCTGTGCTGTGCCCTTTACAAGGTAGTATCTATCTGCACCTATGATAAGGCCTGCACTCCCCAACTGTAAGACACGTGGCTCAGCATGTGGCCAAATAATCAGGCTGTGAAAACCTCATATGTCCAGCCACTGGGCAGATAAAGATATAACCCCTCATTCTGGTCCTCAGGCGGGAGTCTGACCATCTTGGTTTGAAACACAGATGCTTCTTCCATCACAAAGGCATTTGAACTAAACACAGCAGATCGGAGAGATAAGGTTGAAGACAAAAAGAGGTCTAGTAACTCAGTGTTTCTCTAATAGCTCAATGTTTCTCCTGTGTTGAATACCATGGTCAGCTAAGTCGGGCTGCTCCAGGAGGAGAAGCCTCAGAGCTCCTATTCTTGGCAAATAAACCCTCCCTCTACCTTCATACGTAGGCTGAATGAGATCCTCCTCCTCTGCGTCCCCAAGCACGATGCCTATATTACCTGTATCACATTGCTTGCCTCTTACTGTAAATGTCTGTTCTGTCCACTTGTCAATTCTACCTGGCTGCAAGCACTTTGAGAAATGAGTTATGTGTCACAAAATCTCAAAATAAGTGGAAAATCAATTACTTTCTGACAATTTTTTTGTACCCCAACCCACGACTGGGATTTATGTATTTGGAGTTCCTAATGTAACATCTGGTTTCCCAGACATCACCCCTACTAGCTAGAATGGAGATGATAGTTGCTACTTTGCATCAAAACTTTTTCTACCAACATATTACCCACAACTTAGTAGGCTCAAACAACAGTCGTTGACTTTTGCTCACATGTCTGTTCCAGTACTGCTGATACCCTGAGTAAGCATTGGCTGCTCTTAGCTGAGCTTGCTCATATATCTGTGATAAGTTGGTGGCCAAGAGGGAGCTGGATGACCTATGCTCTAGGATGGCCTCATTCACAGGTCCAGAAGATGCTTAGCAGTCAGTTGGAGTCATGACAGTGACCAAGCTATGTGTCTCTCATCACCTGGAAAGCTAGCCCCAACTTCTTCATTTGATGGCCACAATCATGAGGTCACATGCAACAAGAAGACAAGACCCCGTATTCCAGTGCTTCACACATCTGACTGTCTCACATTTGCTATTATACCACTGGTCAAAGTCACAAGATAAAGTTCAGAGTCAGCATACTGGGGACTGCCCAAGGATATGGGTGCAAGGAAACTATGAATGAATTGGAGGCCATTACTAAACAATGTACTAAAATATCCTTGATCCAATGTGACTTCATCTTTAATCATTTTAAACATTTACCCTTCTGATATATACAACATAAAACTCATGTTTAATTTGGTGGATGGAAGATCCCTTGGAATTTTAGGTTTCTTATGTGCATCAGATGGTCACCTGTGTGCTAGAACAAGAATTACACATATCACACTCTACTCAAGCATATAAGCTTTTGAGATCACCTGTTCATTTCCATGTTTACCAAGGCCTGAAATTCATGAGCATACACACTTTGTGAGTCCTAGTTCCCATTCTATGGCCAGAGCTTGCAACAGGGCCTAATGTACAACAGGAGGTAATTCATTCAGAAGCTTTCTCCTTAAGCTCCTACTGTGTGACAACTCGAAATACAGAAGTGAAAGAGCTATTTCCTGTACTCAAATAGCTCACCGTCTAACATGAGAAAACTGATAATTATATAATACTGTGAAGACTGAGGCAGCAAGAGTCCAGAGTGCTGAAAGTGGAATCAAAGGAGTTAAGAAGGGAGCAGAGTCCAGGAAAGGGGCCTTGCCACAACCTACTTAAGAACAGATTCAGCTCCAAACTAAGATAGAGGCAAAGGGAGGTGGAGAGAAGGGGACAGACTTGACAAATGAAGGAGAGAAAATCAACATGTCTTGGTGATTGATTATATGTAGAAAGGGACTATGGGAGGAATCGAGGATGACTACAGGTGACTGAATAGATAACAGTGTACGGAGGAGCCAATGTTTCCCCATATTGGGAGCCCAATTGTAAATAGCAATCCACAGACTCAAAATGGCTACTGTATTGTCTTGATAACATTTTAAAGTAAGGAAAAACCCAACCCAATAAACATTCATGACTTTCCTTGGCCCTATACATCTTAAGGAATCCTTTAAACTCATAAGTCTTCAATATCCATGTAATTGCCTTTTCAATCTTTGCTCTACATCTTCTCAAACATGTAATCAAACCTAAACTTGGTAAAATTATTTTTCTACAGAGTAATATATTTTTATTGTCCATGTCCACTGCTAGAAGCCAACAATCTCTTTTTTATTGCTATTATCTTATAATCATAAAAGCTCTGTGGTTGGGTTATGATTGCTTCAAATGAAGAAACTTAGTCCAGGTAATTTCTCACGACAGAAGTCCATGAGGAAGGTTAAGTCTGAAATCAAGCATATCAGATAATGCATCCAAGTTCAGACATTTGATTTATGGCCTCCCCTTCGTAATGATTAAATATTCTGCTGCCCCATTGAAACTACACACATATTCATAATACAATCTTCAAAGCAGGCTAACAGTATACTAACTTTCTACCTTTATCCTCTGGAAAGAAATATCAGCCTCCACACAACCCAGAAAAACAAAGAAACCTTGGATACCAAGTGCCAGGTAGAAGCAACTAATGAGGATGTGGGCATCAAATTTCTCTCCCCAAACACAGGGTTCTAGTAAAGTTTTTCTTTGTGGTAAAGGAACTCAAGAACAGCTGTCAAAAATATGGCAAGGCTAACCCTGGAACAAATTGAAAGGCAAACATCTGCAGGCATTGTGGTCTGACACACAGATGTGCCCAGTACAAAGCCCAGGGAAGAGAGAATGGGTTGATGGTGCTGAGGTTAACAGATTTAAAAGCAGACAGCATGTGTTTCTCCAAAAAAAGAGTGCTCCACCTCAGAAGCCAACAATTTGTAATGTTTATAAATCATTATTGAGCCTCTAATGCACCTCTAAATACCTGAATTCTTGTATTTAAAGTTTCTTTAAAAACAGTAAGTAGATCAATTACAAAGGACTACAAGTTCAGCATCTTTCCATGTACCATTAGTCGTCCAGTTTAGCTGAAGATGGTCCCTACACTATCTTTAATCTGTTTCTTTCTCCCCCCATCTAGTAACACCTCTCATTAAAACTCTTTTGATATATGCAACACCAGCTAGCTTGTCCCACTTGCTAATGGTCCTGAATTGATTCTTAATTAGTTGCAGTTTTGGAAAGAATCCAATTAAAATAGGGGGTCTGAATAGCAGAAGAGAGCCGCTAATATGTGTTATACTCTGAGATGCTGATCTTTGCATTAAACCTGCTCAGGCAAAAAGCAGCTATGCAAAATATGGCAGGATTCAAATCATCCTAAACATGTTCAGGTTTTAAACAGAAACCTTCACATGGTAATTTATCCTCTAGCCATAAAACATGATCAAAGAAAGGCAGCCAAATGCTGTTAGAAAAATTACATTCCTTCATTCCACTTTCGCTCTCTTCTTCCTAAAAGGACAGGTTACTAATTCAGGAGAAGACAGCAAGATCGTTCAATAAATTATATTTTTTATTTGCTGTGTATTTTCTAGTCCCTTACTTAAAATCCAAAATGGGAGAAAAAACTAAGTGTGGGGAGAATTGGAAAAAAATGTAGAGTGGGGGAGGGAAGCCTGTAGGAAGCTGAAAGGATATTTTCCTGTTTCCAAAAGCAAAGAGTTGCTACCAGTAAAATTCTCAGTGTTGTTTATGAGGGCAGCTGGAGGTCATTTGACAGGTATAGCTTTTATGGTTAAGATTTAATTATAGAAAACTGAGGGCTTAGAAAAGCAAGGTCTCAGGAAGCCCAGGCAGAAGGACTCATGCCACTGCTGGTAGGTGACGGTCACGTGACCAGCTTTTGTATTCAGAGGTAATAACTCACTGCCTGGGACTGGGATGGAGCCCAGCTCCGCTATCCCCTGAGGAGCTTCCACCAAGCATGGATTCATGGAGTCTTTGATCTGCAGATTAACATGATCAGGAACATAGGCTTTGTCTTCTCCAAACATCCTCAGTCACTAAATTTGTATCCAATAAAAGGTTGAGCCCATTTTTATTTGAGTAATGAATTGCAGTAATTAATGCACACATTGATTTTTTTCAAGTCTCCCTAAAGGCTATTTCCATTTTTAACTTATAGAAAATACATACCATTCCCTTATTATGAGACTCCCTATATTTCAAAACACTTACGGATGAAGAGTCACAACCAAGCAAACAACAAAAAAGATAAAAACAAGTGCTGTTGAACATTGGACAGTGACGGAATTAAACAGTTCCTGTTTAAAGATTACTAAGACACTCATCTTGTGGAATTTCAAAATCTACTCTGGATCTGCTCAGACATTTCCGAATACTTTTTAAAGAAGCAGTTATTTGAAGTGTGCAATGTTTGCATGGATAAATATCTTCTTCCTTTTAAACCAAGCTTTTTTTCCCAACCACTAATAAAAAGGGCATCAAGAGAGGTGTCCCTGTCTCAGCTGCACCTTAATGAAGTATCCCTCTGGCTTGAAATGATGGGATTTTTCTTGCTTGAGAAATAATTCTTTTCTTGCACCAGGGTTCTAAATAAATACCAATAGAGAAAAAAAAGAAAAAGAAAAAAACGTGTGTGTGTGTGTGTGTGTGTGTGTGTGTGTGACACAGCCTAGTATTTATCTGAAAGTCACAGGTACTGAGTAGCAGAAAATCTCCCATGCAGGTAGTCATCAGTGGCCCGGCCAGCTGGTGGCCAGGAAAAAGGGGAGTTTGGAGGCGCATGCAAACGAAAGGAATACCTGATTAACCTTTCCCTGACTCTGAGCCACGTGGTGCACAGTGAGCCTTCTTAGAGTGATGGCTTTGGAAGAAGATGTTAAATTTAACCTCTGGCGCAATGATAAATTGACAATAAAAAATTCAATGGCTTGGTAATTACCAATCACTTTGGACATCGGCAACATTTTTCAGTTCTGTCACCGTGCATTGGCACAAAAGCTTCAGCTGAAATTCTCTCGATCTTCCTCTTTTTAACTTTGTTTTCATGATGCAGATTAAATCTGCCACCCTATTACTGATTCATTTTCCTAATTTTTCATGTCTGCACCATGCCCCAGCTGCACCAGGCTGATAATTGTAGAGCCCAGCCCTGATGATTAACATCAGAAGAATTAATTATGCCTGCCATTAAAATTCCGGGTTGCACATGGTGATCAAGAAAAATTAAGTTTCTCTAGGCCTCTAAATCATTTCACCTTTGCAAGGAAGGATAGCGCCTGGACAGCTAGGCTGCAGCCTGTGTTCCCGCCGAGGTCGAAACCGCATGCCCTTTGTGTAATTCAACAAATGCTTTCCTGGCAGCGGTGGTGGTGGTAGTGGTGGTGCTAACAGTGGTTGTTGCTCTTGTTGTTGTTGTTTTCTTCCATGATTTAGTGCTTAGAAAATAAAGGAAACCTGAAAGATATTCTCAATCCTTTGCTTTGAGAGGGGGGGAAAATCACTTTTTCAACAGCTCAGCTGCTGTTTCTGAATTATCTGTTACACTAATTTATAGATGAATGCATTCCATCTAAAAAAAGAAATGCGCAGCCCTTGGAAATAGTGGATGAAATGAGAGTGGCAAGGGGTCTAGCTTTACAATCATTATAAATGGGAAGAAAGGAAATGTTCATTCAAGTAGACAAAGACAGTGGCATTTCTTGGAAATAAATTGATAACAGAATAAAAACAGATTCCTCAGATCTTTAGGCTAAATAATAATGAGTAAAAGAAGCCTGTTGACTGACGCATTTCCAAAATGATTGTTGCATGAGAAACTCAAAATGTATTCAGTCTAGCCTAAGGTACGAAATTTACTAGAGCTATAAAGAGTAAGATGATATGCATTTATCTTGTTCTTTTTCTAGTCTATGTTCCATTTGTAAATTACCATAATAATGTATATTACAGGCATGGCTTTAGAAGACTACAAAGGGAGTCATATTTTGATGAACAGATGTAAATATCTTATACCAAATGGTAAATCTCTTTCACCTCTATGCAAAGAGTATGCATAAGCTATGCATCAAATCTGTTTCATTTATTATAGTTAAGAAGTGATATCACAAGACAACTATTTCAATACAGATATTCTTGTTAGTTTTTATTGGCAGTAAATTTGTAGTCAGGTTAACCATCCACCCATCCACCCAGGTGGGGCAGGGGGAGACAAGAGGGAAGGTGTTAGGACATAGTGAAAACTGATTCTTCCTTTCTAAAAGCTGCATACGCAGAGTTTAAAGCTTGTTTATTTGGAAGTCAGCTTACTTTCACAGAAATCTTGGACTTAGTGATGTGATCAAATCGCAAGCTTCATGAATTTGTAGTTTGAACCACATATTCCTTGTTTCTTGAAGTGATTGCTTTCTGCCCTAATTACCCAGTAACAGAAGCCCACAAATGACAAGTTCTGCGTGTAAAGCTGACTGAAAATTGAGTCATCCTGCCAGAATTTTCTGAAGATGATATAACAATGAGCAAAAAATCTATTGAAATACCAACATTTAAAAAGTCATAAAGTCTGTTTAAAGGATCTGAAGGACAGATGAGGCCAAAGTAGCAGGCTATTACAGTTTCTCAGACTCGTCTTCGCAGGGTACAGGACTGACTTTGAGTATCCATTTTCTTGATAATATTTGAGTTTCTCAGGTCTAGAAGCAAGGAAAAGCTGTCCCAGGCTGGGGATTTAGCTCAGCGGCATAAACGCCTGCCTGGCAAGCGTGAGGTCGTGAGTTCGATCCCCAGTATCAAAAAAGAAAAAAAAAAAAAAAACCTGTCCCTACAAACATTCATATCCAGTTCAGAGTAAAGGAACTTGAATTTAAAACATCATCAAATCATAAAATGTATCCTGCCTTTTCAATAGCAAGCAAACTAAAGAAATAAAAAGTGAGAAGT
>RJWT010037031.1:0-13136 GCA_004365215.1 Cuniculus paca | reverse complement strand
TGTAGCTGACAGCAAGTGCCATATTGCTAGATACAATAGATAGCTTTACGTTTTTTGTATTTGATGATTTAACAGCAGTTGGCACTGGATCATTTTTTCTTGAAGGCCCCCCTCCACCCAGTGATTCCATGTTCTTCAGGAGTTGTCTTGTTTTTTGGCCATTCCTTATGTGTCTGTCTTGCAGGAAATAATGAATTTCCTTGTGGGTTATTGTATAATCTTGTCCATGCAATTTCCTTCACGGCTTTAGATTCAATGATCATTCTATGTAAATTTACTTCTCATTCCCTTTTGGGCTGCAGATGGGCCCTATGGAAGTGTCTGAATTTGAGCAAAGGAATGATAGGATTAGGCTGACAGCTTTTTTTTTTTTTTTGGCAGCACCGGAGATTGAACTTATGACCTTGCACTTGCCAGGCAGGCGCTTAGGCCACTGAGCTAAATCCCCGGCCCTTGTCTTTTTGAGACAGGGTCTCGCTATGCTGTTCAGGCTGGCCTTGAGCTCACTTTGTAGCCCAGGCCGGTCTCAAACTTGCAACGATCCTCCTGTCTCAGCCTCCCGAGTGCTGGGATTACAGGTGTGTGCCACCAGGCCCAGCTAGGCTGACAGATTTTAAAGATCTTGCTTCTCCTGTGTGCAGAATAAATGACAGAGAGGTAAGAGTAGAAGGAGGGAGACCTGTTAGGCTCATGTCTAAGAAAGTCATGGGGGCCTGGTCTAGTGTGATATTGCCAGTTTATATGTTCAGAAGTACCTCAGACTCAATATGTCTAAGGCCTAGTTGATGCTTTTCCACCCAGATTTCCCCACTGTGGTGTCTTCCCTCACCAAGTACACAGTTGGGTGAGTCACAAACCCAGACTCCACATTCTCCTTCCAACTCACCATTATGCATGCTGACCTACTACCTCTCCATTTCTAACAGAGTAGCCAGATTAGTCTTCAGAGTGCACATCTTCTGTCATCTGTAAGGCAGTTCCTTTCAGTGCCTCTGATGATAATGACTGAAAAATCTGAATACAGTGGTCTCCTAATAGGCAAGGGGTGTGTGCCATGATCTACAAAAGAAGCCTGAACTACAGAATGAAGGAACCTATGTATACTGTATATTTTCCTAATACCTACAGACCAATGATAAAGTTTAATTACAAATTAGGTACAGTAAGAGATTAACAGCAATAATTAAATGATAAAATGAACATATATAAAAGTATCATGTAATGAATTATGTGGGCGTGTTTTTTTTCTCAATATCTTGTGCTTTCATTTTTCACTTAAAGGACGTACTTTATGAATCTCCTTGGCATATCCAAATTTCCAGCCTTACTGTTCATATACTTTGAGGCCATTATTAAATGAAATGTGAGTCACCTGAACACAAGCCCTATGATACTGGGACAGTGAACCTGATAAAGAGATGGGCAGATAAAGACTGATAATGACTGAAGGGCGGAATGGACCAGGATGGCATACAGTTTCTTCACCCTACTCAGAATGGTACATGGTTTAAAGCTTATTGTTTACTTCTGGAATTTTCCACTTAATATTTTCAGACCATGACTGACAAACTGGAAAGTGAAACTGCAGATAAGTGGTACTAGGTAGTACTGTGTGTCTGTATAAGGCACTTCTCAGGCTGGCCTTGATGTATCCTTGCAGCCATCCTCCTTTCCTGCCTCACCCTCTCTGTGTTTCCCTATTCCATTTTCTCCTGGCATTGTTGTCTGCCATCTGGCTCCTTTTATTTCCTTCCTTCCACCCTTTCCGGAATCTTGGCTGATTTATCACTTTGGAAGAAAATTTCCCATAATGCTTAGCAGATTATCATATTTTATGTTCTTGTAGAACCAGTTTCTTTCCTTTTGTATATGTATCTTATTTTCAAAATATGTATTTATAGGATTATTATTGGATTACTATTTTTGTATGACATGGGATTGTATTAGTTAGAATATTCCTAAGAAAAAGAACCAATAGGATCAGTGTGTATGTGGGGGGGCATTGATCATAAGCCACTTAAGTAATTGATTCATGTGAGTGTGGGATCTGGCAAGTCTGAAATCTGCAGGGAAGACTGCTTCCAAGCTGAAGACCCAGGGAAGAGTTAGTGTTGAGATTTAAGCCCAAACGTTCACATTCAGGTTCCTAAGTCTTTTCTCTTAAGAACCTCAGCTGATTGTATGAGGCATACCACATTATGGAGCGTAATCTGATTTACTCAAAGTCCACTGACTTAAATGTTCATTATATCTGAAAGACTTCATGACAACATTTAGAATGCCGTTTAGACAAAAGCTGGGTATTAGAGCCTAGCAAAGATAACATATAAAATTAATCATTACAGCTACCATGATTGTTTTAGTCAGTTATTGTATCTTCAGTGCCTGCCACAATGTATGGCACGTAGAAGGAATTCAGTAAATACTGACTGTATGCATGTGAGAGTGCCGCATTTTTCCTTTCCACCTACAGCCAATCAATACCAGTGAGTGTGATGCATTTCATGGCTGTAAGCGCTGTTCTTTAGAGCAGTTCTTTGTGTTTATTTTACACTGTTCTGTTCATAAACACTTTTGTGATTCAAGAAATTATTTTTTGATACATTTATCTTTTTATAATTCATTTATGGTCTCTCCTAGCCTGGTTTTTGCAGGCTCTTTTAGTCTAGTCCCAAAAAGCCTTATCAGCCATTTGGTTTGCTCTTCTCTGTTTTCCTCTTCACATCTTTTTTTGTTTGTTTCCTTGGGTGTAATAACCAGAGCCAACTTTGTCCTCAGTATAATTGGACCATGACTTTATTTCAGGAGGTAATTGCATTTGTATTCCCCAGTGCTCTTCAATTTTATTGACCATTTTGGCTATAGAAGCACAGCATGCTGAATTTTCTACTTCTGAAACCAAACTTGTTATCTTGGCCCCATCTCCAGAGTTTTCTATTTCTGTCAGTAGTGCCAGACACCAAGACAAGAATGCTTGGAGTCATCCATGACTTTTCCTCCCCCACCCTTCCTATTTAATTATAAGATTCTCTTGATTGTTTCTTCTTACAGAGCTTCAAGGGCTCTTGTTTTTCCATTTCTTCTAACAAATCCTTATGGATGTATGTCATAATAATAAATTTATTATTGGTGTCCTTGACACTAGCCTGTCTGAACTTCAACTTAATGTGATCAGTGGTGCCAGGTGAATCTTCTAAGTATTACCTTCAATGCACTTTCTTTCCCCTAATTCCCAATAGCCAGTCTCCACTATGAAATTTGTAGTCTTTTCTACATAGCAGATTAACATCCAAACTTGACTTCCTTTTCTTATTGGGTCTTCAGTGTACAGGGATAAGTTAATTTTACTTCACAGATCAAGGCACACTATCATCTTTGGTCTTTGCCATCCTATTGTCGCATTTATTTAATTCCCTTTTTGTTTTTTCCTGTAGAAACAATTCAAATTATTTTTTTTGTTTACCAGTGTGCATTCTTATAAAATACATATTGTTGTCTTGGTTCTCTTAATTTATGTGAATTTTACTGTAGATCTCATTTTGTTGTATTTTATATATTTCAATGTGACGATGTACTCCACTATTTCTAATTGCTGTTTCTGTTTTTATTGACATCATTTTATTTATTAGTATGCTTTTTTACATAGAGGTCTAATGTTAATTTTTATATATTTTTATGGTTTATATTACTTGTATGGATTATATTATTAATAATATTATTATATTTTTGGTACTGAGTATTGAACTCAGGACCTCATGCTTGCCAGGCAGGGAATTATATATTATTATGCTGATTTTATAGTTGAGTTTTGCTGCTGTAGTGATTTTTTTTTCTACATTATCAATAACCTTGATGAACTCCTTTATAGTTGCTTATTTATGAACTTTTTAAAATATTACATTGAACCATGTGGCATAACTGATACTTGACCATGTTTGCTAAAAAAATTGTTATTTCACATGGTTCAGCCTAACATGTAGATGATCAGATTGTTTGCAAGTAATGTGTGTTAGTTTTCTTTGCTGCAACCAAACACCTGAGAAAAACAACATAGAAGAGGAAAGATTAGTTTTGCCTCACAGTTTCCAAGGTTTCAGTCCATGATTAACTGGCTCTATTGCATTTAGGCTGGTGATGAGACAGAAATAGGGCAGCAGGGTGTGGCAGAGGAAAGCTCTTAACTTTATAGCAGTCAGGGAGCAGAGAGGAAAGGAAAGAGCCTGAGAGAATGGAGCTAGCAACCAGATATAACCCCTCAGATCACACCTATCAGATTCACTTCCTTCAACTAAACCCTGCCTCCTGTGTTTATCATCTAATAATTAATCCAGTAATGAAGTTCCAGCCCTCATTATTCAATCACTTTCCAAAAACCCACCAACAACCAGTCCTCCAGCACAATGAACCTTTTGGGGGTGCATTTTGGATCCCAACCATAACATAATGATAGTTTTTCTCTTTCTTGTTACCTTATATATCATTCCCTATATTTGTGTGAATATCCAGATCATGTGAAATAGTGCTGATAGAGTATTCTGTGATTTTTTTGTTAACTGTAATATTTGTTCTAGGTTTTGGGTTCACGTAAGAGGACTTTATCAAGCATAAAATGTTATCTCTTATCCAAGTTTACAGTGAGGTATTTTCATTCTTATTTTTTCTACTTAAGTATTATTTCACGTCTTCTTTCTGTATCTATTGATACAATCATATAGTTTTTCTTTTAGTATATAAATGAAGTGAATATATCCACTGACATGTTTATCTTTTATTTAATTTTAAAGGGAATAAAACAGAACAATAAAACAAATCAAAACAGTGATAAGACAGTGGGAAATCTACAATAGTTATTATATTGCAAATTGTTGTCCTGTAAATAGTTGCTCCGACTGCTGGCTTAGGCTTGCAAAGTCAATTAAACAATACAGTTCCTCTGAAGCAGCTGGTTGCTCACGGGAAGTGGGGTGTTCTTCTCTCCCCAGCCTGCATGCTGACTGGCTCACAGGCAGGGCCCTAGCTTCCTTCCTGGTTCTCCTGGGTCTGCTCTCTGACTGGTTCACCTATATCCACTGACATAACCACATAGTTTTTCTCTTATTATACAGAAACAAACTGAAGGAGTTAGTAAGATTTTATATGTATAAAATCTTCCATTTGCTTTATGTATGTATGTATTAAACACACACACATACATATATATATATATTTATCTATGCGCTACTGGAATAAACTTATTAACAACATTTTTAAAATATACAGTTGGCTCTCTAGATACTGGAGGGTTGTGTTTGACTCTTCTCATAAATATTCAGTTGAAAGCTTCCTTTTTTTGCCAAAAAAAAAAAATGGTGTGCATCTTTTCCTACTGACTGCTAAGGAACCTGTTTCTCCCCTTGGATCCTCTGCTGAAAAAAATCTTATGATGGTGGTTCTTGAGGGAGGCCAAGATCATCTATACCCGCTTTTTTCCCTGGTTCTCTGTGGCTTATAAACTCTGCCTTCAGCCCTGTTCCCTTAGAGTCAGATGGAAGAGGCAAGGAAGGGTTGATTTCTCAGATTGACACATCTGCATCTCAGATTGTTAGAAATTCGGTGTCTCACAACTCAGATTTCCAGTGTCAATACTGGAAATATTTCCTAGGTCAGCATTATATTTTTCTTTGTACTGTTAATATGAGTAATCAGCAGAGTATAGTGAGAACCTGTAGGACAAGTCCAGTCCCCCTTGGCTGTGGGACCTCCTTTGACCTCTGGAGGCTTAAGACCTTCTTACGAAATGAGGGAATCAGATGAGAAGCCCTGAAGATCTTTTTTTTTTCCCCCAGCACTAAAACCAAATCTAGGAAATATGTTATTATTGTTTTTCTTTTGATAAGGAGCTATTCCAGACAGATCTCATCTGGTGTTTTGCTTAATTTACACACAATGATTAATTTACACACAGGCCCAGCCGGTATCCCTTGGCAACCCTTAGTAACTGCCTGCACTTCTGTTAGGTGGCTTAAAGGGACATTATCTCTTGTATCAGAGAAGTAGGGATAAAGTTGACTTTATCTGGGGACACATCCCCTTCTTTTTATTTATTTATTTTTTATTTTGAAGAGAATATAACCAAACGAAATAAAACATCCCCTTCTACATCTGTCATTTTCTTGAAAAATGTATTACATTTTTGAAGGAAAAGATCAGTCCTCACAAAGTCTGGCTTCCAGCAGAACAAGGCAGGGCCTGTATTTTTATGAGTTGAAACCAAATTCATTCCAGAAACCAACCTTGGACAGGCAGGAATGATCCTTCCGTACATCTAATGCTTCAATTTTATAAACAATAGAAGCCACAAAAGTTGTCCCTTGGACCAGACGCTGATTTTTGCCAAATTGCATAAAGGTTTAGTCCTGGTAGCTTTCCAAAGAATTATATATTGAATTCTTACTATGTTCTACACCTACCTCACCTCATTTAATCCTTCAGTAATTCTCATGAGATAGGAGTTGGTGTGTCCTTTTCAAGAAGACATCTTGTGGCTGCATAGTTTGGTCTGTGAGTCCAGACACTGTGATGTGCACTGTGTCATATTATTTCACCAGAGTCACTTTTTACCTCTGTCAAAGATGAACAGAACACTAGTTGAAGTGCTGAGGGCAAGTTTGATTTGTTTATATTCCACTGCATTTAGAAAGAGTGTGAAGTCAACTCAGCTTCCATTTATACTAGGTGACAGGGCTTTTTAATGGGAGAATGAGAGAGTAGGGAGAGGCCAGCAGCTGCTCAGTGGAATCAGGGTAGTGAAAAGTTACAAAAGGGCAGTGATTTGGTCGACCATATATGGGCATGACAGAAATTCCAAGTCTGTCCTCCCATGGAGACTGTGTGACAGAGTCCTTTCTTCCTGATGGTGACAGCGCAAAGGTGTGGTTCTCAGGTCCTTCAGAAAAAGCACTCCTCAGTTATAGGGCCAGAGGACATACTCCTATCTATAACTCTTCTCAGTAAAGGCCCTAAGAAAGAGTTGTTAGGGATCTAGGGTCAAGTGTTGATTAGAAAAACAATCTGTTGACAGCCTTGAGCTTTTTCAGCCTTGAGGGTTAGGGTAGTCATACTGGGGATGCAGCCTTGAGCTCTTAGAAACCATGTTAGAAACTTTCACCTCTTGGAGAGGGATGTACCGCACACCACACCTCACCACTGCTCTGCTAGAAAACAGGGGCTACCGGGATTCCACTGGGATCATAAACTCTCAGCTTCAGTAATGAATTAGAGGCAGAGTTTAAAATAAAAGAAGATGGTCTATTTGGAAAAGAGTGAAAAAGGAAGATAGCTGCTCTGGAAGAGAAGGGAGCATCAGAAGTGAACACCTGTGGATGTTAGCCCTCAGCTCCTTTTTGTTCAGGACTAGTGGTTTCTCCCATTCCCCATGTGGGCACTTGGAAGTTGTCACTATCTGATGGGCTCTCTAGCAGTCTTTGATCCTTACCTGAGTACCTCTATCTACATTCTTTCTGGCTGGTTGATTTGTTTGATTTCTTCCTGCCCTTTTGTGATAGATTGAGGGGTGCTTATAGAAAGGTAACTTAATGATCAAATGAAGGGGACATGTGTATGTCTGGTGCGGGTACAGTGACAGTAAAGTGAGAATATACATGTAAGTATATATGTATAGGTATGTGTGTCTTTTATATATTAAATAAGAGTTCTTAGGTGGCTGCCCCCTTAACTCCTTTACATTTTATCAGAGTGGGGTGAGCCTGGTCTTTCAGGTTTCTGGCTTCCTCCTTGCTTTGTTAACTCTTTCTGATGAATTTCCATGGTAACTGTGCTACCTGGCACCTCTCTGGATATAGTCTTTCTTTCTTTGGTCTCTCTAATTGCTCTAACTGTAGTGTTTATCTGCAGAGGCATAAGCTACCACTCCAGTAAGATTTCCCATTAATTTTTAATGAAGCTTATCTTTTGCCTACCTAGAAGCCACTGTTCCCTACAAAACTATGTAGTGCTTATCACATTTCACAACCTAGGGAGGGGTTGGATAAGACCATTTTGTTGATAGTCTGTAGTTCTTACAGGCTGAGATTGAGCCTAATGGAGAAGAGGACTCAGAGGAACCTGACCAGAGTCTGGACAAGGTCAGAATCTATGTCACCCTATTGTTTGTAACGTTGAAGCCTTAGAAATATATAAAAGAAGGAAGAGAAAGAATGTATTTTAGTACCAGTTCATAAAATTACAGCCCTTCCTTATTATCCTTAAAGCCAGACCTCTTATGGATTGAGTGTTTCCTTCCTACTTTGTTGGATTCTTGTTTAGAATTGGGGCATCGTGCCCAAGCTCAGTATTTATTGCTTGAGAGCTGCTTGCGTCTCCATTCCACTGCCAGGATACAACAGAGTGCAGGAGAGGTCCTTTGCAGAATCTGTGTAAGGTGTCATCTCTCTGTTTTCATTGCATCTGAGAGGACATTGTAACTGGGTTGGTGCAAAGAGCAGGGTAAGAGTTTTCAGTGATAATGCTGAGTGGCTAGAATCCCGCCCTCTGTCCATCTAGAGCTTTAGCTCTACCATTTTGTTAGGTTTTTTGGCACAGTTGAGAGACACAGACAGAGATAAGAAAAAAGCCCTTTTTGCTGGTGCAGGAGGACTACAGGAGATTGTAAGGACACTCAAAGGAGACAAAGCCGTGGAGTTGCTTTTAAGGGATTGGGATAGGAGTGGAGATGCTGTGAGTGGACAGGTCATTGTGTTGGGAGAGGACTGGAGGACCTTTGGTGCACACGCAAAAGGGAAGCGTGAAGTTTATTTTGGGACTAGAAGAAGAACACAGAAGTTAGTGTAAGAGAGATATGCTGTTGTTTTGGGGCTTAGTGCCATGTCAAGCAGGCGCTGTGTTGAGCCTGGCAGAGTCCCAACCGCGTGGAACCCATCATGTTTTAAGGTTGGGAACCTGACACCCAGTCAGTCTAAACTCAGATCTTTCTTCACTCTCTTGATTCTTGCATGTGCTTTGTTTTTTTCCTTTCCTGCATCACAGAATTTACCTTTCCCTTGGAAGGTGTTGCAGACCTGGTTACTTTGAAGATGCTTATGTTTACATGTTACCTTATGGACCCTTGGGATTATCACTACCAGATCCAGTTCATCCTTCTTTGAATTTCCGTCTTTGGCAGCGCCCTCTGTTTGAAAATTTAATCTAATTTAATTTAATTTTATTTTGAGACAGAGTCTCGCTATACAGTCTGAGCTGGCCCTGAACTCACTTCGTAGCCCAGGTTGGTCTCGAACTCCCAACAATCCTCCTGCCTCAGCCTCCTGAGTGCTGGCTGGGATTACAGGCGTGCACCACCACGCCCGGCCTGTTTGAAAATTTTAACCACTTAGCAAACATCAGCTGCTATTCTCTGTCCACACCCCACTGCCTGCTGTTTTTCTTGTTGTCTCTCAACGACTGAGTCCTCTCATTGGTCTCCTCCTTGTACTTTCTTCTGAATGACCCACTATATTCCTTACTATACTAAAGGTATAGATGAGGCGGGTTATGAGGGTGCGATCTGGAAGCCTCTGTCTCCTTCCCTGGTTCCTCCATTCTCATTCTGTCCTGGCCACCATGTGACCAGGTTTCCTCTACTGTGATCCTCTGTCACATTGTTTTTTGCCTTGGAGCTAGCAGACCAGACTAAATCCACGGAAACACTGTGAGCTAAAATAAACTATCCTTTAAGTCTCAGATATTGGGCATTGTATCTCAGTGAAGGAAAGTGATTAAGGCAGAAGTTAGTCCCATTATCCATGAGGGGTGCATGCCAAGACCTTCCGTGGATGCCTGAAACTGCCATAGTACTGAGTATATATACGGCTCTTTTTCTCATACATACATACCTATGACAAAGCTTATTTTAGGATTTAGGGATAATAAGAGATTAATAATAATATAGAATAATTATAACAATATTGCAATAATAAAAGGCATTTGAATGTAATCTCTTTCTTAAAATAATGTACTTGTGTCAATTAATCTTGTCACCTTCACTGAATTAAGAGACTCCTGGACAGGTGACTAGATGATGGGTGGGGCAGTGTATTGTACTTATCAGTCAGTTAACTTACTGATCCTCATAGCTGAATGTGGTGTTAGGTGCACCTTTTTCAATAAGGTGCATCCTTGAGGGCATCCCTTTAGAGGGTATGTCTCTTGCTAGCACTCTTCCCTTTATTTTGCTTCTGAACCTCTGTGCATTCAGCAACTTTTCTCTGCCATGCTTGTCAGATGTGATGTTTCTGTCTCGGAGCCAGTTGACCATAGACTGAAAACTCTGAAATTGAGCCAAATAAATGCTTCCTACATTGAGTTGTGTATGTCAGGTATGTTGTCCCAGTAATAGAAACCAGTATAGTGTGATTACCCCTTTTTGTGGAGATGTGAGATGATCAGTGCCTATGTGATGAGATGAAGTAAGGTAGGTTGTTATATGCATTAAACACCTACATAAGATTATTTGAACATAAGCACTGTGATATTGTGACATTTCTTATAAACAAGATGGCTTCCGAGCACCTTACAGTGGGTAGCATGTACTGGGTTGACACACTGGATGATTCATATCCCTCAGTGGGACCCTGCAAGATTTTAGCATGGTAATCAGAATGGCTTGTGATTTCCAACTTATGAATTGTTTATTTCTGGAATTTTTAACTTAGTATTTTTAGACTGCAATTGACTGTGGGTAACTAAAACTATGAGACATGAACCCACAGATGAGGCAGGATTGTTGTACATTCCCTGCATAAGGAATGTACCTATTATAAGTGTCTTCTGTATTGGGAAGCCAGTCATGTGGAAATCAAAGGCTGGACTAGATGATGAGATTCATCTGCCTATTCAACTAGTCAGTACTCATTATATCTCCTGCCCTGAGGTGGGACTGGGCATGAAATACATTTCCTTCTCTCGTAGAATTTATTTTCCAGTGAAAGTAATTTTCTCAGAGGAGACATGTATAATATTTGGGTATTGGAGAAAAAAAGTAAAGAAATGAGAAATAGAAAATTCGTGGAAAAAATATTCTTTTTTAAAATTTCATTTCTGTTATACCGGCATCCCCTTATAATAAACATAAATGTATGACTTAAAGCTGTTTATCCTGTCACCATATTTAGCCTATCAAAGCTATAGTGTATTCTAATCATGCTACATGTAATTGTTTTTAATTATTTTGAATTTTTACTTGTTGAGGAGACTAAAAGGTAAGTTTGCAGAGAGATTTGAAATGTAAAAACAAAATGTATTTTTTCTTCATTCAGAGAATCTTATATATGCGCTTACTTTGGCAGCATATATACTAAAAAAGAATCTTACATAAGAAAGATTTGATGTGATCCTGTGAAAGAAGACATCCTTTGTGACTTCGGGGTCTGGTCTTCTGACAAGCTTAATTTAGAAAGGGCACATCAAACTTTGAGGAAAAATTTTCAGCTCAAGTATAAATGACCAAATGATGTCAGTATTAATTTTACATAAAAACCTAAAACTTAACTGGGTAAAGAGTGCCAACCCCTTCCAGAAAATGTATGTAGTATATTTTTGGTCACTGTGTCAGCTTTCCATTAATATAACAAAATACGTGAAATAATCAACTTATAAAGAGGAAAGATTTAATTTTGCTCTCAGTTTTAAAGGTTTAGTACTGTTAGAAACAGTGGAGCTGAAAAATCACTCCCTTCCCTCTATTTAGTTCACAGTAGCATCCTACAGTTATTTGTGCTTCCATTATCCTTAGAGAGGTAGAAAATAAAATAACAGAAGCTTGAGAGATCCCTGATGACCTAGGCAAGAACCAATGTGCGCTGGATCGTCCAGCGCGACATTCTGATCACCTTTACCCTACTTCCGCCTCATTACAGGCTCATAAGTATGCATTACATCTCATAATTAATATCAGTGAATTCTGGGATGAGCATGAGAACCACCAAGATGACTCAGCGCCTTGTCAGGTATTCCTGTTAGTCACACCTAGAGATTCAGTAGAAGGCACCTCAAGCAAAGGTGTCTGTCTTTTAAACTCTGAAAACCTGAGTTATTGTCCCCCTTTCTCTGTGGCCGTTGCAACCTTTGACTTGTGCATAGTGACTTTTTTATTGCCCCAGCATCTTTCTTGGTCTGTGTTACACCTTTGTTGGCATGGACTGGTCTTGAGCACACCTTTCCTTGATCCTCAATAAGGGTAGCGGCTTCCTAGTTACTGTGGGGTACATGGTGGTAATTCTTTCCTCATTGTAAGTAAGAGCCTGGACTGTTATGGGCCCATTCAAGTGTAACTGTTTGTTCATGACGGTTGGCCCCCCTGCTTTGGGCCTGTGAGAGCACATGGTGGCAGGGATAGTGTGGCGGAATAAACTCTTCACCACCCCATCAAGAACAAAAAAGAAAAAAAAAAGAGAAAAAGACTGTGGTCTTACAGTCTCCCTAGAAGGTGTGCCCTCCCAGTGACCTTAAAGATCTCTAACTAGACCCCAACTCTTAAAGTTTCCACCATCTCAGGGAACTAATGCTTAAACACCTGGGCTTTGGGAGACGTTCCTTTTCACAAGAGGAAGAAAAAAAATATCAGGCATATATATTTGTTTTTGAGTATGTTCAAACAGATTGAAGAATATTGGTTTCTGATAAACAACAGAAAAGATAAGTCCCTTGAGCATGGTAACATAAACTGGCAAATATAAAATAGTAAATCAGTTTCCTCAATTATTGTCTGTTTTTCATCTCCTGAGAACAGTAATACTCTAACATACAGGGTTAAATAAGCATTAGTGATTGAGAAGTTAGGTTCAGATTTTGTAGGAGAATATAGCACAGTTTTGCCATTGTCATCTGGCCTGGTCCAGTCACTTAAAAAAAAAAAAAAAGAAAAGCTAAAGTTTTTTTCCCCTCATATAATTAAAAAAAAAAACTAATTGCAAAAAAAAATGTAGCATAAAAAATGTAACAAAATTTATCACTATAACCATCTTTAAGCAGACAGTTCCATAGTCTCAGGTACAGTAATATTGTTGTGCAAGAAATCTCTGGAATGTTGTCATCTTGCAGAAATGAAACTCTGTATCCATTAAACGATAACTTCTCATTTCCCTCTTTTCTGACCACTAGTA
>RJWT010037030.1:0-13135 GCA_004365215.1 Cuniculus paca | reverse complement strand
GCCCAACTTAGTGCACCTACTGTTATCACTTGGTCTGAGATGTTGTCATCCTTACAATAGCCCAGTGATGGGTTCAACGTCATCCAGTGGCTTCCTTTTACGTGGTCACATATCCAAGTCCTTTCCCCAGCACACTGAGCCCTTCGCGGGTCTTCCTACCTCTGTGTCCTCACCTCCTGCCCCTCTCTCTACTCAGGCTGCCACATGGGTGGCCTCTTCATGTCCGTTCAGGCTCCCAAAAGTCCTCTGCAAGGGACACTCTTCCCTGATGCTCCCTCATTTCCTAGAGGTCACTGCTCAAATATTACCTCCTAGAGAACATCACCCCATCACTCCTTCTCTTGCTTTTTTTCTCCTTAATATTTTTTCTCACACAACCTACATTTACTGATGTGTTGTCTGCCTCTCAAATAGCACTCGAGTTCCATAAGGGCTGGGACTCTGTTTATTAGAACAGTTCCTAGCACAAGTATTGATCCATAAATATTGATTGAATTTACAAAGTTAAAATGAGGTGTATGCCCTTTTCATGAAGTCCCTGAGGTCACGATTTTAGAAAAATGACTTTCACTCTTCCCATATCCGGTTCCAACCTCATTATATTATTGAAAAAGAACCACTATATAGAGTAAATGTTTCTATTCCTTCATCCAGCAGATGTTTACTGACCCTTCATAATGATATGGTACTACTTACTGAGTCCTCTGTGCAGGGAAACCTTGATGCTTAATCATATCTATGAAGTCAGTGCCATTTTAAGCTGGGCAACAGAGGTACAGACGGAACAGGTGACTTTTTTCAGGACATGTATCCTGTTTGGGGCACAGCTGGGATTCAAATGTAGGTCTATTCTTTTCCCCACACCATGGTATAAAGCTATTTTAGCCTTGGCCTCAAGCCGCCTCATTCTGGAACATTCTCTCCAAACCAGAAGTGGCAGTGATACTGCCAACATGAGCCCAAAAAACATTTGTGGTTCCTCTATTCCTTGTACCACAAAGTCTCTGCTATCTGCTCTGATTTTCTAATGTGGGTGAACAACTGTCGCTTGATGGAATTATTTGTGTCACTGTCTCCCTCCTAAGACTGAAATCTCTCGAGATCAAGGCTCTGTCCCATGTCTGGTGCCTAGCGTAGTGTCTGGCATGTAATGGGAATTCCAGAAGTGTTTGCTAATGAAAAATGAATGTCATTAGGAGACTCTTCCTGATTTAAGAGGCCAATAGTAGAGCAGATGGCCAGAGGGCCCTTCCTTCTGGCTTCACTTTGGATCTGATTCTTATTTCTCCAGTTCCTACTTTGCTGATGGAAATTTGTGACACTTCCTACTAACTGTCCTGTGCCACAGTGACTCATTCTCACTGGCTACCTCCTGCAGGTAGTAACTGCTGTGGAAGAAAATGTTTCTCTGGAACTCAGATTGTACCTGTAACGTTGAGCTTTGTGTGACTCCATTTCACCACAGCCAGACGGGTTTACTGTTTTCCCTGAGAAGAGTCTACGCAGCGCCAATGTGGTGCCGCCCAAAGCTACCCCAAGTGAGTCCTGCACAAGGTCTCAGGGCCTGTGGGAAGCTCCAGTAATCAACAGAATGCAAAGTTTAAAAAAAAAAGTATCAAGACACTGACTTTGGCTATCAAAGTGGCAAAATGAAAAACACAAACATTCTGAAGATGGTTTGAGATAAAGGATGCCGGGTACATGGAAAACACAACAGACTCAAAAATAGATCCCCATCATTTCAAAATGGACCCAGAAGTTCCACTCCCAGGAAGGGATGCCAGGCAAACAATTAAATTAACACTTAGTCACTTGGGTGTTCATCACAAATCATGACAGCTAAAAATCGAAAATTTTAAAAACCTTAAAATTATTTCATTAAGCAAGTATAAATGAAGGTGTATCCACACCTACATGATTCAGTCATTACAGGTCCTGTTTGAAGCCAGGAATGTAGCTCAGTGATGGAACTCATGAATAGCATTCATGAGGCCCTGGGTTCAAGCCACAGCACACACACACACACACACACACACACACACACATACACACGCCCATGTGCACACGTTATATTTTAGGTGAGTAAACCTTAACATGAAAACATCTGTTCATAATTATTAATTTGAAACAGCAGATTAGATTGTATAATAGCTAGTGTGGTGCAAGCCTGAAGTAATATTTGTTGTATTTATTTACTCGTTTATTTCTCCTTGCCAGGCCCTTGATTTCTTCCAGAGGATCTTCTCCCTGCTGCAGGGTGTGGCCAGTGGTAAAAGACTCCTAGGATGATGCCAGGGTCTATGAGGGTCGCTCAAAATGGGCATCCCTGTGGGACAGGACCAGAGCCAGTACCAGGCCACCCATGGCAGTCCTGCCAGGGTTATTATGCTCTGCCCTCAGATGGCCCTGTGGCCCCTGTCTGCCCCCACCTAGCCCCCAGTCTGCCATGGGCTCCTGCGCACCCCCTGCTCAGCCCAGGTACCTTCCCGCCCCAGTGAGGCCACCCTACTTTCTGTCTTTGTGGTCAAGAACCCTGCCTGATAGGTTTCACAGTGATATTCTGAAGAGGTGATACCGAGATACGGACGCTTGGGGAAAGCTTTCAGAAATGGTCAAGCAAGGTGTCAGAGGTGCTAGCTTATGTGGAACAAAGGAATTTTCCTCTTCTTTTATGTTTACTGGACTTTTTCTAGGCAAGTATTGGTTTACAACTATTGGAGTTACTTTGAGAGTATTTTATGCTTCACATTGTTTTTCCAAAAGACCCTTTCCTGTGAGATTCTCTAAAACAGTCATCTTGACATGAGACGTATAATTCTGCAGGGTGCATGAGAGAATTCACTGGGCGCAGGGAGAAAATTAGACTTTCTGTTTTAGTGCATGTTATCCTAGATGTTAGAGTTCAATCTCCTGACTCAGGCTTCGAGCAGGTAACCAGGATTGGAACAGCTCCACGACAGCTAGCAAGACATTTCAAATTAAGCCTTCCAAACACAAAACAAACCCCAACATGTTTTAAATCTACATTTGAAGTCATACGACACGTGAGCCATGCTTAATTTCATAAACGGCAATAAATGATTAAAAGTCTCTTTCAAGATTTCTTATTGAATAGCTGAAGATTGCATAGAGAAAAACATATTTGACATTTGGACCAGCCATGTATATAACCATGCCCCGAGCAAAGAAATGAGAGCCAACCTCAAATTTTCAACTTGAGTTTTTTTTGTGTTTTGTTTCAAAAAAAAGAAAAGTTTTCTCAATGATTAAGTACTTTGTCCACGAGGTCAAGTCAGACTCACACTGCTTTAAAAGTACTATGATGGATCAGTAATAGAAGTGGAGGAGGAGGAGGAGGAGGAGGAAGAGGAAAAGGAAGAGGAGGAGGTAGAGCAACGAAAGGAGGAGAGGAGGGAAGAGAGGAGGGAGAAAAAGAAGGAAAAGAGGAAGCAGAGGAGGAAAAGAAGAGGAGGAAGAGGAAGGAGGGAGGAAAAAGAAAATAAGAAAGAAAATTCATCTCCTAAAACCTGATTTCATATCCTAGACATGAACTTCAGGTCTGATTGTTGATAGCACTGTGACAGCAAATCTGGCATCTCCCCGTCAGCACCCCAGGCAGGCTTACTCTCTTCAACCCCCAGATCAGGTTCCTGTTAGCCACCGACTTTCCCACACTCTGTCTACACACGGGCCGCAGAGCTAATCTCTGTCCCTGTTTCCCGCTCCCGCCCTCCCTGCCTAGCTGGTTTTCCATAAATAATAATTGTGTCATACTTTATAGCTTTTAGAGAATTCTCACTTTTATGATCTCAGTCTTCACACCAGCCCTGTTAGTAAAGCAGGTGTTCTTTCCACTTTCCACACTGAGGTGCAGAAACTCAAATGCCTGTGCCAATCACATGATCCGTGAAGCGGCAGAGCCCGACTCCAAATCCCACACTTTCACAACGTGATACTGCCCAGATGGTGACTCTGAAACACACGTGTGCCCGAGGCTCCCCTGAGGATCTCTGTTGAAGATGTAGGTTGCTGGCCCCATTTCAGAGATTCTAATTTGGAGGAACTGGAATGGAGCATTGGTACCTGAATTTCTAACAGGTGATCACACTCTCAGAAATACTAAGGGAAAAGCCACCATGCCTGACACAAGATGGCAACATACATAACCACGAGGCTGTTTATTTGAGCGATTATACACTGACATTGGTCTTACGAAGAATTGTGTGTACAACCAAGGTAATTTCTTATATGGAAACAGAAAAGGGAAAGGAAGACAGGAAGGAAATATTCCACTCCACAGGAAACAATCCTGCCCTGAGCCAGCAGCCATCCTCCCAACCAGCCTGCTATCTTGGGTGCCCTTTTTGTCTCTTAGGCATTGAGTCTTGGGCATTTGATGCTTCCTTGGGGGGCCAGATAGGATTCTTTGTCTTCCAGACAGAGGTGCAGAGCTGGTAAATCACTGGCTCAGGTGAGTCACAGGTAAAGCAGGATCAGTGCACAAGATCGTCAGACTCCCAGGCCTGAGTCACGCAGCTTCCCCAGCCCCAAAGTGCGAGAACAGAGCCTCTTTCCACAAAGCAGGCAAGGCTGCTGGGCAGAGTCTAAGCTAAGCAAAGCTTCTGCACAACAGCCTGAGCCCTTCTTGCCAGGAAAATGCCACTGTGAATTAAATCAGATGCTCAGAACGAGGTAGGCAATTAAGCAGTAAAAAATACCTTGAAATGGTTTGAGTACAAAGAAAAGTGTTCAGCTGGGGGTACAGCTCAGTGGTAGGGTGCATGCTTAGTACGTGCCAGGCCTTGGGTTCAATCCCCAGCATGAAAACATAAAAGAGTTCCCTTTGCAAACATGGTATGTTTATCTGGCAACTGTGAAATAAAATGAGATCTGAATGGGAAGCCTGTGTTGCACTGCGTAGTAGTCCTAAAAAAGAAATAGAGAATCGGTGCTCAAGACAAAAGGTAGTTACATCCCCCAAACCCAGCTCTGTGACTACCAAATGGAAAGGGTACCCTTGAGACAGACGCTGAGTTTGAGGTCAGTTAGAACTTCTGAAAGAATTCCAGAAGGTGGGACTTGGAGGAACGCGATCCTGAGGCATCGCTGTTCTGCGGCCTTCTGGGTATGGAGTACGTGGAGCTTTGATTATGAAGAGACTGGGGTTATTCACTGGGCTGGATGTCTTTGGCATACCAGCATCACGCAGGGCAGCGCGCTAGGGAGAGCACAGAGCTCTCTCATTAGCTCCCAACTATTCCCTGCCTGGGTTTAGGCTCTGTGGCTCCACGTTACTGCCAGCCTGCTGAGGGGGGTGCCCCTGGCTACAGTCAGCCATGAAGGATGTGCCACATCTCTGCCACCCTCCATCCCAGCTGCAGTGCGTCACCGCCGATCACAGCAAGCCCGTCTGAGCAGTCTGAGGCCCTGGCATACGGTTGCTCCCTCAGGTTCATCTCTGGGGATGATTTCAAAAGGCACAGCTGAGTTTCTTCACTTGGATTTTTACCTCGTGAAAATTCCAAGTGATTCCAGAAAAAAAATTTTTTTTAATTTTGGGAAACTACAAAGAAAGGCATGTTTTCTATTACTATCATCACTGTGGTTATTTTCCCTAAAGCCTTTAGGGAGTGTTTCCTCACCATTGTGTTTATCTCTATTTTGTGACGAGTGTGTGGAGCACACGCGAGCCATCTAGACTGGGACACTTCTAAGAGTAAAAGGGAGATCTAGTCAGGATCATGCGGGGTCAGCCAGCGCAGGCTGGGGTTGCCTGGGCAAGCAGGGTTACACGGTTATTCGGTTAGGAGGAAGGGGAGAATGGAGGCGCCCCCAAAGCACAGTCCCAGCCGACAGAAAACGTGAGCAACACGTGATGCTTGGGCTGTGAACCACTGCCATCCAGAGGCATGTTATCACAGCGTCCCCTGGAAAAGGCTGATTCACACAGCCCTCTAGCTGTGTGGCTTTGCTGCCGGCTCTATGAAACGGGACCTATCTCACTGGGTGGTCGAGAGGACTAAATGAGTCATTGTACATAAAGCATTTAGCGTAGGACCTAAAACATAGCAAGCAGTTAATAAATGTTAGCTAAGTCGTGAACTATAATAGCATAGGAGAATAAGAGAAAAACTCTAGGAACTCAATGAAGCCAAATTTCCAACAAAGCATATGATTCCTTAGAATGGAGGAAAGGTGAGCAGCCTTGCTCCCTCCACACCAGCTGGTGCCCTTCTAGAATCCTGAGCCCTGACCCTTGGCCCCTGTCTGTGGCCCACTCCTCACCGATCTTCCCTAATACCATGACCAAGGAAGGCCCATTGCTTCCGGAAGATTCTTCTACTCTCTTGACTTGGTTCCTTCCATTACTTACATGTGACAAAATCTCAACCTTGACTCAGTACAACAATTTATCTTTTTTCTTCTGAGCCTGGATAACTAAGCAAAACCTTCCAGGGTTTCTGGAAAATCCTCACAAGGGCTTTCACAACTCTGTCTCCCATTTCCCACAAGAGATATGTCAAAATTTCTCTTAAGCTCTGTAACCACATGTGAGCAGGAAGGAAGGAAGGAGAAAAGAAGGAAGAAAAGAGGAAGGAAGGAGGGAGAAAGGAAGGAAAAAGGAAGCAAGAGGGGGGAAGAGGCCATCAGGCAAGAACTACATAAACTGGTTCATCGTTCTTAAACCAGTCTCTCGTTCACCCTGGAACACGGCTCCTCCATTCTCTAAGTGGCTCTCAGCCTTTGGGACACGAACACGTCTGAGACATCCTATCTTCCAAAACCTGCTCCCTCTGCCTGTGCTCAGCCACCCTCCTCAGGTCTAATCTTGATCTCTTGAATCTATTTTCCAGCCATCTTCACCAATGATAGCCTCTTTTTCTATGACCTTCAGAACAAACTATAAACTCTAACCCTAGAACCTTAACTCTACCCCAACCCGATATCCTTTATGATACTGCCATGTCCATGACTGCAATTTCACATCTCACAGGGTCCCCCAAATCTCCTAAATGCCAGCCATACCAGTTGACTTTCACTTCCCAGAATGCTCTGTATTCATGACACCTCTGGGGTTCAGTCCCTGCTGTTCCCCTGCTGCCCAAGAGCAAACTACTACATCGAAAAACTAGTAAGTTTTAAAAAGTTTTAAAAACTACTACATTTTTAAGTCATGAGCCACCTATCCTAAGGAGCTTCCTTTATTCCATCTACCAGAGAACTCCTCCTACCCCTGGCAGGGTCTGCTGCCTCTCTTATGTGTTTCCACAGGACTCTGCTGAGCCTGTTTTGCTGACTGATTGCAGTTCTCCCCTACTAAACCATGATCCTCACTAGTTAGAGATGTATTCATCTTTCAACTCAGTTCCTACAGGGTTACACAATAATACTCAGCAAATGTTTTGCAAATGAGTGAGCAATGATAAACATTCCCTTGAGTAGCACACCCCCAGCTTGGGGGCAAAGACTACATATGTATGAGGAAGAACCCCAGCAGCCTTACATTCTCACCTGTTTACACATACAAACACACATGCAGTTGCTGTATTAGCTTTCTGTTACTGTAACAAAATGCCTGAATTAACCAACTTAGAGGAAAGGTCTGTTTTGGCTTACAGTTTTGGAGGTTTTAGCCTATGGCTGGTTGACACTGTTGGTTTTGGGCCTGTGGCAAGGCAGGAGCACACAGCAGAAGAAGTTGCTCACTTCATGGGACCCAAGAAGCAAAAAGAGAAAAGAAAGGGAATGAGTTTCCACTATCCCATTTGCTGCACACCTCTAGGGACCTACGATCTCCCACTAATCCTGCCTCTTAGAAGCTCTACCACCTCCCAAAAGAGTCACTCTGGGCATCAAGATTTTAACACACAGGCATTTGGGGAACATTCTCTGTGTCCCACAAATACACATTCACTGTGTATTTGAGGGCCATATGAAAGAATATATATGCAGGATCACTCATTTTCCCTTTAAGTCTGTGTGTATTTTTCCACTGTGACCCTTTGTGCCAGGTAACTTTATTTAGTCCTTTCAACAGCTACACCTCCTAAATATCAAGTAATTTCTCAATATTCTTACTTTGTGTAATAGTTTGCATATGGTTTAATGGTGTACCCATCCCCATGTTCATATACTAGAGACCTGGTCCTCAGAGTGGCACTCCTGGGAGTAAGAACCTTTAGGAGATGGACCAACTGGGCAATACTCAGGTCACCAAAGTACTCTTTGGAGACAGCCCTTGGGCGAGGGCTGTTATACAGGGAGCAGCCTGGCCCTCCCACCCTCCTGACCCTGGGTCAGCCTTGATTTCTCACCCCACGCACATTGCCATCTGTACCTGGGGCCTTGTATCAAGGGGAGGCCCTCGCTGAGCTTACACACTGCTATTTAGACCTTGAACCTCTAAAACTGTGAGTGACATAAAACCTTTTGTTACAAAGTTAGTCTACCTCAGGTACTTTGTTATGGTAACAACAGAGCTGACACTCAATATTCAGGGTAATTTTCCCACACAGATTATTTTGAGTAGGTGAGAATGCTAAAGAGCAAGAGAGAAACTCTTACTACCTTACGTTGTCAGTTTTCATTCAGTGCATGTACCACCTCCCCACAAGAAATGTAAACATTCCATACCATAAACATTCACTAATAAAATTTTTTTCATTTAGTCTTTACCCTAGATTCAATTATCTTAACTCCTTTAGCCATTCCATAAATAGTAACATGCTAGAAAAGCAAATACAATCTTTACACCGTTAAATCTCAAATGAGATATATAATTGGAAAGCAATTATTAATAGTTATTTCAAAAACTCTCCTTCCATATTCAGATTACTGAAGTATTTATTTTTAAAAAAAAGAAACCTTCATCTTATTGCTTCTCATTTTCAACTTATGATCATTCTGTCCCTCCCCAAGATCTTTCTATGCCAAACCTCGGGTCATTATGAGCATTTTTTATTTTGTCATTTTTTTTTAAATTCGAAGGTAACACGGACTTTACTATAGAAAATAAATATCTCATTTTAGTGTTAAAATGTTTTAAGATTAGATTTTAAATAATTAGCAATTTATAATTCCATAAGACTGGATATACTAAATAAACTTTTGTTTTAAATTGTTATGACTGTCTTTAGAAAACAAAATTTCTTGCCAAGTGTGGTGGTACATGCCTGTAATCCCAGCATTCAGGAGGCCAAGGCAGGAATATCGGGAATTTGAAGCCAACCTGGGCTATGTAGAAAGTTCAAGGCTGACCAGGACTACAAAACAAGAACCTGTTTCAAAAATAAATACATACATACACACAAAAACAGTAGAAAACAAAATATCTTGAAATAGATATGTCACAAGACATTAAATATCTTTAATGAATATTTAATTAGATATGAGAATTACAAGCTAAAATATGAAATTAACAAGGACAAGCAGCTTTTCAAATTCTCCTGTAAGTCTTTAGACTATTCAGCTGTCATCTGTCACCATTGTTGCTATGTAATCCTTGTAATGAATTAAATTTGATTCTGGATCAATTGCAGCTGACAGCATTTCTTCCATTTCCTCTTGAGAAAAAGGCTCACCTGGGAGAGACAAGAAGGTAAATCCATCATTTATAATAGTCTGACTTTTTCTTTCTCTTTCCACTAACCAGCTTAATTACCATGGGGTCCCTATTTGTTTTTGGCACTGTAGGGCCAGCACCTGAAAGCATGCTGTTGGACATGTTGGCGGGCTGTGGACTCACCTTACCCTTACTCATTATCAACCAAGCAACTGTAGAATCCACTACCTGAGTCACAACAGCAGCAGGACACAAAGACATCGTAGACATAGGTGTTTACTGATTTAAATTAAAATGACTGAAGTTGCAAAAGGATTGGTCTGAAACTCAGTCTTACAGGGATGCTGATCATTATGTGTAGTAAGAGTATGAAGAGGTAATTCAATGTTTGCTCTGCAAAATTATTGAAAAGTAGATAACAAAGTCCTGAGACTGTAACAGCTCTATCTGGGAATATTTCCTGACCCATCTGGCCAGTTTGGCAATGCTCACTGACCCCAGTGAAGGATACAACTCATCAGCCATGTCAAAACTCCTCCTTATGAGAGTTCTTTCCAGGTTGATATAATATGAAACCAAAAGTAGGGTAGAAAATCTGTGGGCTTTAGTTGGATTCAAATAATAGCTGAGAGTCATCTTGGAAATGGGTTTCACCAAGAGGAAAAGCAAACTCAGGAAGAAAGTTGAAAAGACTAAAGATGATTTAGGACAGAACTGTGTCCTAATATTAAATAAAAATACAGAACTTCTAAATCACCACCTTTGGCCCTGGAAGGAGACAGCCTTACCCAAGCAATTAGGTGACCAAGGTCTGAGGCTGCTTACCCCATAAGCTTAAGTCACCCACCACTATAAACAGTGCTTCCCTGGTTGGGAGTTACTTACTAATACTGAAGTTATTCAATATGGATTGTGATGACAGTGAAGGTAGTACCATGAAACAAGAGAAATGTGGTCCAGAGTTCTTTTGAAATCATGCCTACATCCTAATAAAAGGAAAAATGGCTAAAGTACTAAGACAACAAATTCTGAATCATCCTTAAACCTGATGATTACATACAAAATCTACTGCCAAATGAACTCCGATGTAAGTCATTAAAAGAATATTAAGTAGTCAACATATACTGAGCAATACTATGTGCCAGGCATTGCTCTAAGCACTTCACATATATTAACTAAGTTCATCAACCTCCCAACCACAACTGAGAGGTAAGAACTTGTGTGTCACTGACAGCACTCAAAGACACCATGCAGCTGGCCCCAGGAAGTGGTGGGGTTGCTGGGATCTGAAGGCCAGGAGTGCAACTCATCATCTGCCAGCTCAACAACCACACTCCTCCACTTAGAACAAGGCCCAGCTCCTGGTAAAAGACAGCAGAACACTGCCTCCTTGCACAAAGAGAGACACACAGTATTTGATTTTAAGGAGTACCTGGGTTCCAATGCTGGCTCCCCCTAACTAACCTTAAGGTCTCAGCCAAGCCGCTTAACCTCTGGGTGCCTCAGTTTTCCCCAACTATAAATGGATATGATAATACTCTCTACCCATAGGATTGCTATAAGGATTAAATGTGCAATTATTTTATTGTCACTTAGAACAGTATCTGATGCATCAGTAGCAACATATAAGTATTTATTTAGAAAATGTTTTTGAACTTTTTCCTGCTGCTAAACACTGATCCAATACAAATTCCTGGATATGTGTAGATTTTTATCTTGTAGGAATTGGATTCAATGTGACTTACGATATTTATCATATGACCTCCTGGGTATTTAGAACACATATTCTCAAACTTATCAATATATTTGATATTCTGTGGGTATTGTGGAAAGTTGTACACATAACTTTAATCTATCTTATTAAGCATTTTTATGCTTAAAATACTTATAAAAATTTAGAAATTTGAGTATCTCCAGCCGCCAGCTATGCAGATATTTTTCTAGGCTAGTCAGCTGCTATTAGAGTTAGACGGCAGGTCTTTTAATTTAATAATAATAACACCTTGCATTTGTGTAATACTTTACATCTTATATATCACCATCAAACATTAGCTCATATAGGAAAGGCATTGAATAATATTTGTTGAATGAAAAACCAAAGTCACATATTTGAAATCAATTTTTTTCTCTGCTCAGTCTGTTAAAATAATTAATAGCTGACCCTTAAATACTATTAACTCTCTATAAATTTACCTTTTGGAAATTCCTGTGTCACATGCACCTCAAGTAAACCCCACAGTGGCACCATGCACTGTTTCGGTATGCTGTGTGACCTCTCGATTCTCCTGTTTCAGCCACCAGTGTTACCATAACCCCCACCATCCGGGTTGAGCCTCACTGTTATTTTTGACTCTGTTCCACCACTGACCCCTGCCCTCTGTTACTCATCATGACTCAGGGATCAGGGATCCTGCTGTCGAAAATCCCACTGTACAATTCCTTCTTCCCATTCCCACTGCCAGGCCAGCCCTAAGGTACCTTCAAAATGCTGAGCTGGCTTTCTAACTGATCTCCCCAGCCTAAGTTCTTTCCACCTAACAAACCTGCAGGCACTCGAATAACTTTCCCACAATCACTACTGCGCTGTGTGACTCATCTCCTCAAAGCCCTGTGATACTCCATCGCCCACAGGATGATCCCAGACTCCTGAGTCCAGACCTCCACAGCTTGATCCCAGAAATCGATCTCAATTAATTTCCTACTGCAGGTCAACAAGACCCGTGGGCCCATGTGCATTGCCACCTCCCACTCTCTGTTGATACTGTTTCGCATCTGTGTTTCTCTCTCACCAGCGCATTTTCCCTGCATTTCCGTCAACTGCCCATTCTTTCATTCACAGCTAATTTGCTACAATAATTTGCTGAGATCTACTGTATGTGAGGGGACTGAAAGGCATCAGATTTTACCCCTGCCCTCAACAATTCACCCAAGTAAATTCTACCTTCTCTAGCTTTCCTGGAACCTATCGTTTGTTAGGTTTCCAAAACCAAGATTTTCAGGCTGCTACGCCTTGCACTGATCTTCTGATATTTACTTTTCTACGGTCGTATATTGTGGTTTGTCTAATAAACTAGTTTTGTTCCCCCAATAAGACTGTAATATCCTTGTGAGAGGGAGCCAATGTCAGTGTCACTGCCCCTCCCTGTGCTCGCTCAGTGCAACACATGCAGCACACACATTAAATTGAGCTGTTTCGGCCATTTGGACTACATTCAAGTTGCCTGATATAATTACTTCCTTTAATCCTTATGATTAAAAGATGAACGCTTTGAAAGTCATAACATTCCCACCACAGTTAATCCCTAGGATGATTTTAACAATGTCCTAGGAGTTCCTGGGTGGCTGCCATGATTTTCATGTTATTCTTACCCTCGCTTCCTGTTCTCCTACCTAATGGTGGACCTAGCGAAAATTGTCAAACCAGTTGTGCATGCAGATGTCTTATTCTTCCCTCCATAGAATTGCTCGTACTTCTGATCCTGTCTCAAATGATTAGTGACTCAGAATCACTCAAGATTCAGTCTCTGAAGTAATGAATTGAACAAAGGAGACAGAACTCTTAACTTTGTATGG
>RJWT010037029.1:0-13130 GCA_004365215.1 Cuniculus paca | reverse complement strand
CACAAAGGAGGAGCATCATTCATATGTACAGTTCTACTCACCATTTATTTATGATTTTATGTTGTCTCTGCTCTTACTATGACTTGTGTGGACCAAGACAAACTCAGTTAATCATGTTTACAGAAAAACTAAAATTTTCAGGTTATTGTTTTGTGGTGATAAGAATTGAACCCAGGACCATACACATTATTTTTCTTTTCATAAAGGCACATGAGAGGCTTACTGCTGTCACTTTTGCCCAAGAATATACTTCTCTCCAAAAATGGTATCGAGGTCACTGCTAGACCAGGACATCCAGAGCCAAGCCTCTCCCTGTGAGTCAGCATCAACTCGGACTGTGGGGAGGGAGAACTAGACCCACCCTGCCGGAAAGAGCACCACATATGGGCCAATGCCAGACTGGGACATCCAGAGTCAAGCCCTATAGTCCCATATTGCTTATTATTTTGTTGGGTTTGGTTTTATTCTCTTTTGCTTTGTTTGATTTTGCTATACCCAGTGGCATGAGCAGCTATTTCAAAGATAATAAGATATTTTTGGTAGCCATTTAAATTTACTATTATCTTGTTTTGCAGTCTTTTATTGCATCCATTGTTTTGGTTTATACTGTTTCTATTCTATTTTGTTCTGTTCAATTTTTACTATGTCTGAAAGTATCTGCAGCTATGTTGGAGACAACGAAAGGCATTATGGTAACTATTGTTGGTTTTGTAATGTTGTGAAGTCCTGTATCACTTATTTTGGGTTGTTCTGATTGGTTTTATTCTGCTCTATTTTCCTTGGTTTTATCCCCTTTTAAAAAAATGATATTGACATGGGTTTTGCCACATTTATTAGGATCTGACTTTCCTGACCAGCATATGTTGCCCTGAACGATGGGCATCAAAAGTGTCTTTGCCTGGAGTTCTTTAGAGTTAATACAGATTAAAAGTTTTCATACCTCTCTTTCAGATGAAACTATAATAAACCTGAATTATTTAGCCTGGGCTACAGAACAAGAGAGCATGAGAAAGATAGGGAGTGAGAATATATTGGTGTTCTACATGTAAGTGGAAATGTCATTTTCTCTCTCTCTTTTTTTTTTTTTTGTACTGGGAAGTGAACTCATGACCTCGTGCTTGCCAGGCAGGTGCATAGGCCATTGAGCTAAATTCCCAGCCCTTGAAAATGTCATTTTCAAGGTAGATTGTTAAATCCTGTCTTTCCTAGCTCAAGTCACATGAATTAATATGAAGCACCTAACCAAGTTCTTCCCAATTTTCTCATCTTCAAACCATATGCAAAATGACTGTGTTAATCTGCAAAGATTTGATGGTTTGTTAAACAACCATACTTAAGAAATATACTTAACAAGGAAGGGTTCCTTAGGAAAAAGCTATTTAAGATGAACAGACATAACTACCTGTAAGTATCTTTGACCTCAAACTGCCATAAGGTTTGACTGTGCTTAAGTGATATCTATTCAACAACTTCTATGAAGTAACAAATGAAGACATGTCTCATCTCCTGACAAAGTCTTTGACATTCTGAAAATCCCACACCCAGATACTGAATTCAGTTTGAGGTGTCTAATACCAGACAGTTTGGAAGAAGTTCAGAGAAGAGTAATCCCAACTCTGACCCACACCTCCTATAATTAAGAAATACAATTTTTTTTAAATGCCCCAATCCAACAACAACACTGTACCTCACACATAAAACCACAGTGATTAAAGAAGGAAAGTCTGGCTGGAGATAAAAGACAGAAAGTATAACTAATACACGAAAATGTACCTCAGGGCCAGCAACTCATAACTGCAGGAAAGGTATGATCTGGCACTACAAATATTTTAAATTCACTTTGCCTGAGCAATAGTATGACTTTTTATGAGGTGTTATTAATAAGGTAAGCATGAATTACTGATAAGGTAAACATGAATTTCAAATTAATTCTTTTTTTTTGAAGCTTAACAAACTTGAAGTGATAATTTTGAACAAAAGTAAGCATATTCATGTATTTTTTGTCTGTAAACTACTATTGAATCTGAGAAACATCATTATTGACCACTAATAAAAAGATCCAATGAAATAATTTCAATGGTTAATCACATTTTTAAATATGAACATCTAAAACATCATATAAACACATTTTGTATTAACATATACTTAACAGTTATGTTTCTTTTTTCTTTACCTATTTCCCCCTCTTATATTTTGATAATCTGTACAGTATATAATTTAGTGGAAACAATATAGTAACAGATTTTACACAAGATTACTTTTCAACAGAAACTGAAATGTCACTTTATATTTTTTATTATTGTTTTGTTAATGTATGCTAAAATTCAACTGTGCATAGATATTATTCTATGCTAGGATTTAGTGATAGAAAGGCAGGAAAATATAATTCTTGCCTTTGATCAGCTGCCTTTCCTCTAAAGAAGAAAACCAGTTCTATGCTCTAAATGCCTTGACAGAAACATGTATAAGGAACAACGGAGGTTTAAGGGACAGGAAACAAATGTCTTAAGCAACTGTTTAGTTGAGTCTTGGACAATGATATTAGGTCGATGTTAAGCTGCAAAATATTACATAAGTAGTGTATCAGATTAGATATTACTGGTAAAAATGTCTTAGAAGATGTGAAACAATATGTAAATACAGTATTATCTAGTTTTCTAGATAACCTGGAAATCTGCAAGAGTATTCAGCCTTTTAAAATTTAAATTGTTATGCATTTCCTATGAATGCCCAGCTCCCTAAGGATCTCTCTTGAAATTTGGAGGGCTGATAACACTAGGCTAATTAATTCTGCGATGCCTCTATCCTTATACGAATATTTTAAGGACCCTGACCTTCCACAATCTTGCCCAACTCCATGGACAAAAATAGGCTATTAACATGACTTTAAGATTTTTTTTAAATCTCTCCTTTTAAATTTCTTGGTAATCCAGTATACTTCTTTTGAATTTAGCTGTGCTCGTATCTTTACATATGCAGAAATTCCTTAGAGTAGCAAAATAAAGCATTGTTTACCTATGTTGTATTTTTATCTTCTTACTTCTTTTAACAACCTCTGCAAAGAGTTAAAAATAGACTTACTACCGAATTACATATACTTACCTAAGAAGGTAGTTGGCTGTTATCAATTTCATTTTTTAATTGCATTTTCTGTTCTGTGTGAATCTGAGACAGGATTTACTGTTTGGGATGTTTATTGTGAAGTATCACTGCAATCAATACCAGATAGGAGAAGGGATTGGAAAGTACGAGGAGTTGCGACCTGACAACTTCAACTCATTGATTCTCGGAGGAACGACTACCCCAGGGGGGGTCATTTAATGATACTGGCAATAGCTTTGTATTATGGGTGAGATGGTGGTGGGGAATTACTACTGTGACCTAGTGGATGGAAGGCAAGAATTATGTGAAACATTCTAAAATGCATGAGATCTCTACCACAAAGAATTATTTAGCCAAAAATGTTAGTAGTATCAAAATTGAGAAACCCTGGCTACCAGACTCTCAAGAGGAGCTCTGAAACTAGTATGTCCCTAGTTTGGTCAAAACTCCTGTGCATTTTGAATCTCATCTCCATCAGTGTGGAATATGGATGAGCAAATAACTTTCTGGTACAAAATCATTTCTGAAGAAGTTAACAGTGGCAGGCTATCAAAAGACTTCCAGAACCTAGGACACTTCACTTCTTCATTGAGGAAAGAAAGAGGTATCTATCTGTTTCTGTGCCATAGCTATGTACAAAAATACAGACATTAAACATTTCATGATACTTTCCTGTATTACTGAGGATGAAAAAAATATCTGGCTTGTCAATTTCTACTGCAGCAGAGCTAACTATACACCTTAGCATTTATTGAGTTGTAAATGGCTAATAGGATGCCCCAACTGTACTAGTAAGACTTGTGCTTATACACCCATTCTAAAATTTGATTGACTCAACAAATCTGTAAATACTTGATAAGATTTTTGTCTTTGACTAATTCAATTATAAATCAGATGAGAACATTTGCAATTCACTTTCTGTAATCAAAAGCAAAATGAGGATCTTCTGACTTTTAATATATGAAGTTGAAGGAACATTAGTGGTCATATAATCCAGTTCTGGGTTCACTTTGGACATAGATTTATGTATTCACAGCATCCCCAGCAAATTACGATCTCCTTAATTATCTACAGTGAAATGTAACTTCTCAAATGGCAATTCGCTATAATTTTAAAATATGCCTAGACAGCCAGACGCAAGCCTTTCCAAATGAGTCAGCGCCATTTGGGGACTGTGAGGGAAGAGAAGGAAGCCTCACCAAGAAACAAGTCCCCACTGCGAACCAGCGCCATGCACGGGCTGCCACTGGCATGGGGACAGCCAGATCCCAGCCCCTTCCAGCGCGCAGGCTGACAAACAATAAGAACCAATTCCCTTCATAAGTGACCGGGAGAAATACAGGCTGTCATGATAGCTATTGAGGTGAAATGCGATGGAAAGCCTGTGGTGCTTTGGTGTTTTACTGACCTTACAGGTCTAGGGCCAGTGGTCTGATCATCTGTTCAGAGGATAGTGGTACACAGTGTGACATCTAGGGGGGATGTCATTCTGAGGGTGGTGGTCATTGTTGATTCCCTATAGTCTTGTTTTGACGTCCCATATCATTTTCATTGTTTCGTTGGGTTGGGTTTTATTCTCTTTTGTTTTGTTTGATTTTGTTTTATCTGATGGCATGGGCAGCTATTTCAAAGATGGCAAGATATATTATGGTAGCCATTTTGGATTTACTATTGTCTTATTTTGAAGTCCTTTATTGCATTCATTGTTTTGTTTTTATTGTTTCTATTCCATTCTGTTCTGTTTGATTTTTACTATGTTTGAAGGTACCTGCAGCTATTTTGAAGACAACAAAAAGCATTATGGCAACTATTGTTGATTTTGTAATGTTTTAAAGTCCTATATCACTCACTGGTTTGTTTTGGTTTTATTCTATTTTATTTTCCTTAGTTTTATCTTCTTTAAAATGAAAAAAATGATTAATTATTTCCCCTTTGTGCTAAGCCTAAAGCTTTCTCCCTATAACTTTGTCTCACTGCTTACAACTATGTCTACTGGACTGTCATTTTCTGTATGAATAGTGGTCAGAAATTTTGTTTCCAAACCCTAACAGATTGCTATTTTAATGTTTCAATAGAGTATTTTCCATACTAAATACTTATTTTTTTTTCCTTTGTACAAGGAGGCATGAACTTGAGTCTGCTCAATTCTAAAGCATGGACTGGAATTTGCTACTAGGAATTCTAAGATAATATTTTGTACTCTGATATTAATTCCTTTGTCATTTTTTTCACCTTATAGTTATGGTTTATTGTTCAGAAAAAAATCTTGAATAATATTATCTATTATAGATTGACAACCCAGCAAAGCTTCTTCATTAAATATTATCACAAATATTATGATAAAAGATGTTCAACATCTTTTACAGAAAAACTAGTAAATCATTGTTTGCTTTTCTTTTTATGTTGTGCTCAAGAAAGTAATATCCAAAAAACAACAAAGATAATGTCAGGAAAATAATGGAAATTTTGTTTTTCTCATAATTTTCATTAGTATAGTTTTTACATTGACCTTGAATATGTCAGTTGGTTCTCTGATATTTTAAGTAGCTGAAGCCCAAAGAACATAAATGATATTTGAGTATAATGAGTTTTTTTTCTTTCTGGAATGTAGTCCTTGTTTAAAAGTATGAATGATAATAGCAATGCATAGAATATGTTAATAATTATTCATAATGTTTAATTTTAATAATTAACATAAAATTGTGAAAAGAAATATTTGATCATGTGTAATGTGCATCTTGTAAAATGGCATTGCATAATAAGTCTAGAGGGAGTTAATGAGTGCCCATTTGAAATCCCTACTCATTTATGTTTATGCTTACTAATATATAATAATTAATAAAGTACTGGATGATAAGAAAAGAGAGTATGTAAATAGTTCTTCATATGTATGCCTCTAATGATCATATTTTCTTTGGAAATATGATTCTTATATGTCACATTTTTAAGAGGCAAAGTAAAGTATACCGATTTCAGTCACCAGAATAACTTTTATGGAGTGGATTCAGTACTCCAATTTTAAAAGAAATGAACATTTAAGAGAATACTAATAATGTAGCCTATGAAAAAAAGGAAGGAATTATTTCTTCTCTCAGTCTCCAGGCTTTATTAATTTTGCATCTTGTTTGCTCTAATTTTTACTGGCAGAAGATATAACCAATGTTGATTTTTAATACAAATAGGAGAAAGAATGGATTTAAGATGCCATATTATACAATAGGTCCACTGTCACAATCAATAACGGTTACATCCCAGTAGCTTCATATCATAGAGGTTTATATCTCATTCAGGAAACAATCTGATGCTGATTTGTTGATGGAGAAAGACTTCATTGTCTAGCCTTGAAATTCTCTACAATATGATGTGCTGAGGGCCACACCATAGTTTTGGGGTACAGGGATGAAAGTGATATACATAAATTCTTCTGACATTTTATGAACAGAACTAGTCACCTTTCTAGGGAAGTGCAAAAATTTCCAGCTGTGTTCTCAAAAGGAAAGAAAAATGAGATTTGGTGAGTAGCATTGCTCTCTGCAGTAACTGTTTCTCTTGTTTATTTTTAGCTGTAATTTTAGGATCCACAGTCTATTTCACACTAAATCTCAACCGAACTTTGTTACAACCTTGGTTTACCCTAGTTTCCTAATTCTCAGTTTGTAACGAGAATCAAGAACAAAACAAGCCTTTCAGGACTGTATTGGAATGCTCCAAAGCAGCTGAGTAGTCTGATGGTCTGCAGAAAAGTGTGCTGTCCCTTTAGCAGCTCTTCACTGGGGCATCACTAGCATGACTGCCACAAACACGTGTATCACCACATATTCACATATGTGCACCCATCTCATCCCACACTGAAGAGAAAGTCCTAAATGAGAGTTCTATTCCACTCCTTCCCACAACCTCATACTTCAGTCTCACAGATGTAGTCCTATTCTCACTCCAGCTATAAGTTTTTCCTTTATGTATTTGATCCTCATAGTCTATTATCCCCAGAGTAGTTCAAAAACTATACTTAAGATTTCACAACAATTTTTAAAAACTCCTTGGAATTCCTCCTGATACTTTTAGAATGGGACTCGATTGATTTTTCTATGGTCTTCATGGTCTGATGTGTTCTGAACCTGAATGCTCATTATTTCTCACACTGGGCTCCTGGGAAACTGTGCACTGTGCTCTCTCCACAGAGCCTTTTCTGTTCTTTGAATAATCTAAATATTCTACTCTCAGAGCCTTGTACTTGCTCTATTAAAAATCACAGCTTCTAGCTTTTTTCTGCATATCATCTCCTTAAAATGGTCAGCAATGACCATCCTATTTAAAATAGTCTTCATGTTTCTACCTCATCTCTGTCATCTATCATCAAAGAATTTATGAACCATTACTTGGATTTGTAGAAAAAAATCCATGTGCTTACTTGGTAATAGTCTGAGTCCTTCTCTAAAATATGAGTTTTCTAAGAGTAACATACTTAACTGCAATCATCCATTTACTGAACCTAAAATAGTGCCTGATAGAAAGTAGTCACCCAAAATTTTGTGTATTGAATAAATTAGTAGATGCATACATAAATAAATAAAAGGCATGATAATTGGTTTTAGAAGTATGGGTAGGATTTTTCCTGCTATTCCTGGATGCTCAATGACCAATGAACAAAAATACATATTAATTAAAAAGTTAGTTTTGGAACAATTTAGCAAATAGAAAAGTATTTCTCGTATTAATTTTTCTAAATTCATAAGAGAAAATGCATAGATAGAATATATGGATTCTTTATCTTGATCTAAAAATCTTTGAATATTCATTTTCTGAGAAAATCTTGAGTGTATATTAGCAATATGTTCTATTTGTTAATTGACAGTCACCTTACAATAACCAACATACAATTTTATAATGGGCCGAACACCAGGAAATTTAGAGAAGAGAAAGGTTTACCATGTTCTTAAATTTTGTGTAATAACAAGTATGACTTTTATCACTTTAAAATATTGTCATATAAAAAAGACAATTTATACTAAAGATAATAAACATTATAATGCACAACACACATTAACTATTAGTTGAACACTATATTAAAAATATTTGTGTGCTTTATAATTTTAAATCTTTCTTGACTGACCATGCTGTGGAAATGTTGCAATTTCTGTATGAATGCATAATGTACTTAGTATATTCCCAAAATTTCAGGTGTGTTAAACTGTAATATATTTAATTATAGATTTGAAGCTTGGGAAAGTTTTCATTTGTTCTGCAATCTTAACATGCAAACAGAAGAAAGTTATTTTGCTCCTACTTTGGTGTGACTGAGATACTCTCATCACTTTAGTTGTTAGGTGGTATATAATATGCTTTGTAATGAGCTTTCTCGTATTGAAAACTATAGTTCTGTCTGTCTGTTTTAGAATAATAAATTAGGGCAAGAAACTAAGAGAGGTTTTTTTTTTGTCTAAATGCTATTGACTATGTCGAAGTCATTTTTTGGTATCTCTTTATAAATGAAATATTTCTTTTAAATTTTTAAAAATCACTGAATGGTGAGTCTCATGACAGGGATCTCAGATGTTTTTATGCTGTCTCTCACTTCAGCATGGTAATCACGTTGGCCATTCCTGCATCTGTCTCATAAGATGCATCTCTAACACTTGTGCTGACTTGAGGATAAGTTCGGCCTCTGTGGTTTATTGTTGCTAAAGTTCCTTCCAAAATATTCTGGATTGGCAGCAAATGTCGTTATCACCAACATAAGGCACATATAGCCAGTGCCATTATTCACACGCTTTCAAAGATATCATCCCTGTTTATACCAGTAAGTTTTCTAGGCTAAAGTGAAGTTAAGACAATGTTTTTCAGCTTACAAGCCACCTGCTAGTGCTGTCTTACTGCTTTTGTGGTATATGCCATTGTATACTGAGTTTTACTGAGCTGTAATTCTTTATGTCAGAGTTTAGACTGTTTTATGAACTCCTTATGACTTAAAGGCTCCAGAAAATTTTATACTTCATCCTGTGTGAAGGTATCTTTAACTTCTTTTAGTTTCCATTTTTCATTTTCTATTCATAATGAAAATATTCCCCTTTTCCTGGCTTTTTCCTTCAGTCTTTATATTTTTGCTTGGCCTCTGTGTCCTTCTGATAAAACTACTTGCCATCCTCCGGCATCCTTCTTGAATATTTCCAGATTAAGCTCTGCTCCACTCTCCACCTGTCCAGTTTCTACCCATCAGAGTCTAGAGATCAGACCTCCCCTGAGAGTTCCCCTGTTGCCTCTGTCAGTCCATCTCCTCTTTCTCAAAGTAGCACATGAGTCACATTGTATATGAAGAGTGGATGAGCTAATTTTTTTTTATCTTAGGTTATTTGATAACACAGACAGTAACTGAGACAGAAGAAGAGGAAATGGCATTGCTGGAATAGGAAGAAATTGATACAGTGCTTAGTCAGAACTGACGGAAATTTAAAAGAGAAAGTGGCAATCGTTGCTGCAGAAAAGAAGTATGTGCAAGAAGTCTCACTGAACTTGCCAATCTAAAAATCTCCAAAAGAAATGAATGGCAAATCAAACGATATGAAATAGACCAAAGGTGGATTGCTAGGATATTTTGTTCACATCAGCTTATTATAAGGTAATCACTGCCAAACTGAAAGAAAATAATGCTGAATCTGCCTTTTCCATCCTCAGTACTTTGTCCAACAGAACATGTGAAATAGATGTTTTTAAAAATCTATTTGACTGAAAATTGGTTCATTGTTCTTTAAAGAGTTATACAGTGCATTTATCTCATGCCCTACAAGACTGTTGCAAAGAGTAAATTATTGACACTGGAAAGCCAAAATCCAGGTTGGGGAAGGTAAGGTAGAATGTAGAAGTGAGAAAATGAGAGATAAAGAGATTCATGGAAGAGTTCACCACTGGGGTGACAATCTCTTTAACTCAAGTCACAAAGAGCAGTGGGTGGTTGCTCATAAGGCTGCTTTTCTTGGCAAGTGAGATTTTTAATGAAAGGTTTACAAGGAGAAAGTCATGGCACAGAGCAGCCTATGAAAGGCTAAAGGGTTAAGATGCATATATTCAATTTGGTCCAGTGTTTAACTTCCTTTGGCCAACAGTAACCCTTTGAAGAGATAACTTGGTTACATGCATTGAGCTATTCATCCCCTTGTCAGTTCCTTGGAAATAACATTCTGTGTGGAAAAGAAAATCAGGATAGATTGACCATGAGAGAGAAAAGAGATGGTGAAGCAAGAATGAGAAGGCCCACAATGTTTATATCCTTCCCAGTGCCTGTTTATCTTGTTCATATCCACTGATGGCTTCTGTCTTAGTTATTTTTGTTGTTGCTGAGACAAAATACCCAGCACCCAAAGTTAGAGAAGGAAAAGTTTATTTAGCTCACAGTTTTCAGAGGTTTCGGTCCATAGTTGGCTGGCTCCAAGGCAGGGTGGCATGGAGAGGAACACTGTAGAGGAGAAATAGTTCATAGCAAAGCAGGGCAGGCGGAATACAGAAAGCAGCAAGCAGGAGACAAGTAACAAGAGGCAATAGTAGCTTTTTTGTCCCTTTATATTTTATCTAGGCTACCTCCCCTAGGGTGAGTAGCACTCACACCCAGAACTATGCCAAAACAATGAGTGGACTAATTTCATAATCACCCACCCTCTATCCCAGCATCACACACCATAGATCCAGCTACCTTTGAAAAAGCCCCACTTATGACTTCATGAGCCCTTGAAAGGACATCTAGACACAAGACAGATGGCTTTCCAGCATGTCAGGTCACTGGAGAACCAGCAAAATATGATGGCCCTGGAGGCCTGCAAAATAACCTCAGGCTCACATTGTGTGAATCAGTTTCACTTGCTTTTCATAAAGACATTTAAAATATCCAGTTTTCAGTGTCACTGAGGACACCATACCTAATTTTCTTTTAAATATCTGTATATTTCCACGGAGCAGTACACAGTTGCTTTGACAAATACCTAGATGATTCCTTGGAGGAACACTTGAGGACACATTAACTATACATATTTGCTGTAGAACTGTAGAGTTGTTCAGGTTAACCTAGCCATAATTTCTATCAGTGTATCATTGGGTATTTGGCACAGCTTATATTTAGAAACTGGAAAACTGATCATAGTTTCTGATTATGGCTGTCATTAGCCTTCTGATAACATGCTCTTGATTTTTTTCCATTAACATACATGTGTCGGTCTACTTAACTTTCCATCTGTCTCACCAACATGGAAAAGCCATGATCAGTTAGCTGTCACCATAGATCTTTACAGGTGAAGGCTCTGTTTGCCACTCTGGCCTTAGTGCCTATCATGGTGGTTACCTATCATCTTGATGCTGAGGATTATTAATTAACTGCTGCTATTTGCAGTCATTCTAGAATCTCATCTTTCACAGAGAAAAATCAAAGCAGGTCTATCACTGCATTCTACATTAAAATTATATCTACCAAGAAAGGCACCACGAAACAATTAGTCTCTGACTTACCAGCACCTCCCATAGTAGATGAAATAGTCCCTCTGAAGAAAAGATCTTTCATTTGCTCCTGGGGAACTTGATCATGCATGCAGGAGATCTTGAACTACATACACAGTCATTTTAACATCCTTGTATGCTAGAATTTTCTGACTACCTCATTTTGCCAAAAGTGTTCTTATGCTTGCTTTTCGTGTACTCGTGGGAGCCACTGAGTCAATACTTTCACGAGGAAACTGAAAATTACAAGGGCCAACCCCTGTAGTCTTTTCTATAATGTTACATATTGATTCATGAGATTCTGAATACATTCCATCTTTTTCTACCTCCTGTCTTGAGGTCCAGATCCATACTGCCTTTCAGTTTGCTGCCACTGTTCGACCAGCTACTTCCAGGACTTACCAGAATAACTTACTTCTAGGAATAGATTTTTGACTTCCCATTGAGGGCATTGCTGAGACTTAAAACTGGTTATGACCTGTTGGAAGCAAAAGGCTATAGGAGTATATCTTGACGCAGCATCTTATCACAGGATACCTACCTCCTGCGAGGCCATTACATAGTCTCAATTCAAAGGAGTTCTGAAGTATATCTACCACAATGGATAAGGATGACATATTGTGTTTCCCTACTGTCAGGGGATCATCTACCCATTATCCTAACCCAGATCTCAGTATCCAAAATGTTTACTCTGAAAGTTCAAACTTTATCAGAAATTACCGAGACTGTAAATTTAGCATCCTTTGTTTTCTGACTATGTAGTAATTTGGAAAATTATATTTAGAGGAATTCTGTTACTGTAGTAAATAATTTTCTCACTCTACAATTATTATAAGTAAAATGATTCTCATAATTATTATGATGTCATTTAAAGCCAGCAGTTTTGTTTTTCAGAGAGTTAAGTAATCCAAATGCTAAAACTCATTCAGAGACACAATACAAGACCTTGCTGTCTAGAGAGTAGAGCCCGAAGCAAAGACTAGAATGCTGGTGACCTACTGGAATGTTTAAGAATGGATCTCTAAGAGTGAGGGGAACAGAGTATAACTGAGACATAAAAAAAAAAAAAAGGCTGGATAGGATATGGGTCAGGTGTACAAACACTTTAACACAAATTTTTTAAAAACTTACTAATAAAATATTGAAATATTTCATCATCAGTAATACAGCTTCTTTGTTTATCATCTATTTATGCTCTATATCAATGTAGTTATTTTAGTTGTATCATTTCCATTGCATTTTTATAATATAAACAAAGAGCTTAATTACACATAAAAGCTAAAGATGGTCAAACTTTAGAAACATCTACTATCTGAAACAAATATTTCCTCAAGGCCACAAAATTAGAAGCAGAAATATGTATATATGAATAAAGCATATCAAATGTCAAATTATATAGGCAGGTATGTTTATGTTAATGATGAACTTGCATAGTATGACAGAAGTATGAAATCTATAAAACAGGCAATTTCAAGGTGGTTCTTATCTTCAGGACTCATCTCAAATATCCTTTTTGAAATTTGAACCAAGTAGAGGTGATCATGTAGTGC
>RJWT010037028.1:0-13143 GCA_004365215.1 Cuniculus paca | reverse complement strand
ATTTGCAAATTATCCGCTTCGGTAACAGTTACCCAACGGTTGACAGCATTCTCCTGGAAAAGTCTTATCAACCACCTAAAACTAAGGCAGTCAGAGCAGTACATTACCAGGCAAGCATATTCACGAATATCATTCAGGGGCAGTTTTGGTTTTCTTTTTCATAATTTCCCATGCTTGCAGTTTCTAATTGCTTTCTCAGACTGACTGTCTTGAATATATCCAAGAAGGTACAGTCGAACACTCCTGCCCCTCATGTGACGCGTTCATTTCCAGCAGAGACACCATGCATACGGCTAGAATACTGGACCCAGCCTTTTGGAAGCTCCTTCGTGCACATCCCAAACACCACTTGAAGTGTCCCCACCATTTGTCGCCCTGTCACTCAAATATCTTCCCACCCCTCCCGACCATGACTGTGTGGGCTGAGAACTGTTGAACCCTAAACAAGAAACAAAAAGAAAACCTTAGATACTGCCCCCAGGGAGGACAGGACAAAGCTGCAGGCAGGCCTGGAGAGGGGAGGGAAGACAGTCCTGATCTAGGTACTCTGCAGAGGGTTTACTGGTGGGATTCCATGTGTCCTGCCTGTGATGACGTGAATGAGCTAAGGACACTGAAAATGTCCACAGAGACCCAAATAAAGCACAACGATTGAGAATCTGAGACCTTTGAGAACCCAGAAAGAAAAACTACTATCTTCTTAAAGTAATGACTCTAAGCTTGTTTGGGTATTTTAAAACTCACAGGAAAAAAAAAAAAAAACTCCTAAATCTCTACTGGACCAGGGAGAGCAGAAATCATAGAACAATGAGAATAAAAGGTAAGATTCCTTCTTGAGTTAAAAATTTTAACAGAAAAATTTTGAGTTAAGAAAGGCAATTTGATCAAAAATCAAGATTCTGAGTTCTAGTCTTAGTTCTTCCTATTCCTCTGAAACACGTTTATGGAGAATACCTAAGTATTAACACTATAAGTGAGGCATGATGGTGCATGCCTATAATTCCTGCACTCTGGGAGGCTGAGGCAGGAGGATTGCAAGTCTGATCCCAGCACTGGCAATTTAGTGACTTAGTGAAACCTTGTCTCAAAATAAAAAATTCAAACAAAGGACTGGAGATGTAGTTCAGTGTGAGGGCTCTGCGTTCAATCTCTAGTACTGCTAAAAAAAACGATGCTTTACTTCATTTGCAAGATGGAGAATTAATACTAGTCCCAACAGAAGTTGAGTAAGCAGATTATGTGTTAGAAGAACCAATAGACACTGCTGTATAAATACGGTATGTTGGCACCATTGAGTCAAATAACAGGCACCTTAGCTCAAATCAGCGCTGGTATAATTCAGGAAAATAAAAGATCGAGATACAAAAACAAAGATGTGTACACATCAAGTGGCACAGGAGACACCTGCTAGATATCATGGCTTTCTACATGAGAGCCACAGAATATTTAAAACGCTTCAGTGGAATTTAGCTGCACAAAAGTCACCACAGCCCCACCTTCACACAGCATTTTCCACACCTCTGGAAGGGAGAAGAGAATGGAAAGAAGTCCACCAGCTGGCGCTGAAGTAATGACGGGTAAAACCTCAATGTTCTGTTTGTCAACTAATGACATACTCCGAAACACTCCAATTTTAAAAGTCCTGAAGAAAAATTTTTCAAGCCATCTGAAATCTTGCTTCACCTAAAGAACATAATTCCTGTAGATTCATGTAAATCTGTACTGAGGAGAGAAAAATGTTCGTGAAACTGCTATCTTCTCCCAGCGGCGACTTCCCACCCAGTGAAGACAATCATTTGGAGTAACTGAACAGCTGTGCCCCGTAGCTGGGCCTTCCGTACAGAGCGGGCAGAAATGGGCTCCTGGTATCTGTGGTCTCCTCCACGCCCCCTGGGCACGGTTCTCCCTGTGGTCTCCTGCGGGTCCTATCTGATGACCATAGTCTCTTTGCCAGAGAGATGTTCCATAGGCCCTGTCGGTGTGGTGTCATGGTGACATCTTGTGGTGAAAAGAGACATAGAGAAGGCTGGAATTCTACCCACAGCTGTATTCTGGTTAAACAGGACCTGAGCTAACCACGGGCATGTCTCAACCTAAGCAACATCTCACTTTGCCCTTCCTGCTTTGAAGAACAGAATTTTTAAGGCACCAAAACAAACTCACATTTAATCACAAATCAAACTGAACATTACCCAGCATTCAACATGGAAGAAAACAGCAATATTCATTACAGCAATAGGTTCAAGGCAATAGAAGAGCTCCAGTTTTCACTGGCTATTCATATTCTGGTGAAAAGAAGAACAAAGCCCCTCCCCCCCCCAAAAAAAGGTGGAAATCATCAGGTAACACATGTCCAACTCCAAAGACTCCTAAAATAAAACCCAAGTTCAAATGATAAAATTCCACCGCTTGTGTGTGAAAACTAAACTATGAATTCTTTAATCCTGAAGTATACAATTCACAAAAGGCAAACTTGGGTTGTTTACCCATGTGTGGTTAAAAATTAATGACAGACAGGAAAGCGATACCAACAAATAAAATGATTTCATCACAATATCAAGAAATTGCTTGCAAAGATTGCAAACATTAATGAAAAGACCACCATGGCAAAGATACTAATAGAAAGTAAAGCCACTGGCATTGAGAACTGTAGAAGTAAAACAGAAGTGGATATAAGTATTAACACAAACACCCCTTGGGGTCCAAAGTGATTTCTTTCTAAAGTTTTAGAAAGCAAGGGGCACCTATATAGAGAGGATAAGAAGCTGTCTGCATGAAATCCTTATGTCTGGGGACATCTCTCAAGGGATCAGGCTGCTTGTGGCACACAAAACATACGCTTCAATAAGTGTACCCATCAGCAGGTACCACAACACAGCCAGGCTGCCATTCATCACTATTCGGTGTGACAATCAATGCAACCAGATGCACGTTTGTTATCTGTTATTGTCCGACAGAACAGCTGCACAGCATTGAGGCCTGAGTCATACAAGGAAAGGCAGTATTTTCCAACTAGTAATTTCTAGGCAGTCCAAGGAAAATCCTTTTTAAGGTTTTGTTTTTTTTTTCTTTTCTTTTTTTTATTATGCATCCCTAAGAATGCTGAGATTTTTAAACAGAAGATGGAGGCTGTAATTAATGCAGATTCAAAATGTTAGGTAACCTTCTCCTGGATGGAGAGGGAGGCAGCAAGATTGGCACAGTCTGCAAACTGAATTAAACCTAAACTCAAGCCCCAGACTGCAGAATTGGAGCATATTAACACTCAACAGGACTTATCTTTGAAAGCTTAAGTATAGTCATCTCTAACCCTTCATTCCACTCCACGTCTTGAGGATACTCAGACATTGCCAAGAGTAGATAATTAAACAACACATGCTTCCATTTTCAAAGAAAGTCAAAATGCCAAGTTTTGTTTGCTTTTGTTTTTAGTTACAGAAGTCATAGTAAAAGTAGTAATAGCAATATGGGTAATTTTTAAACTCCTGCATACGAAAAAAGATAATACAATATTTAAATAGAGCATGGAAGCGAATCGAGTTATAGAGGACAGAAAATAGAGTACAAATCAAATAGAAAGGTGTCGGGGAAAAATGCAATATGAGGGTCTTTATATGTTAACCTAGACTTTGGGAAATAAGATAAAATACAGGGACTGTATTGAAACACGGTTTTCTGAATCAGTCTAGGTATATTACCAGGGAAGGAATAAATTATCACAATAACTAACATTAGGTCTAATGGACTAATCATCTGGGAAGAAGAAGATGGGTCTTCACCTCTATTTCTCTTAATAAAATAATTCTCAGTGAATTAAACACAATCAAGGTCAAACTTAGGAGCCTTTAACCAAGAAGATGTAACAGTGCATTTAATATTGCTGTGGAAGATTTTGAAGGCATAACAACTAAAACAGAGATCACAAAGGACAGGCTGATCTTTTTTGCTGCATTAGAATTAATCACAGAGTTATAGGAGAACATAATGAGAAAACACCTTGATATATACAATGAACGGTTAATAGCCTTTACATTTAAACAGTATCTGAACACATAACAACGCTTACCGTTCAAAAAGAGATCAAGATAAAATTCATCAAAAGGACATGACTGAACCATTTACAGAAGAAGAAATTGCTGACAAGTCCGTTAAAATGTTTACCTTCACTACTCATGAAGGAAACGCATGGAAAAATTAGCTTCTATCTTTCTGGTCACAACCTAGCTTTAGAAAACCTGGGTTACTCTTAGGGAGATACAGAGGAGTTGCCTCGTTATCTTTCAAAAGAGCAATTTGGCAACTTATCTCGAAAGGAACAGATAATGTACCCTTGGAAAACCTCTTTCAGGAATGCTAAGGAATTGCTCACTGTGTGCTACAAAGACATTCACTACATTTCTATTTACAATAGAAAAAACTGGACAGAACCTCTGTCTCCAACAACTGGGGATTGGTTAGATAAATTATGATCCACTCATCCATTAGGACATTGGCAACTAATAAAATTGATGCCGTGGAAGGATTTAGTAGCACAGAAACACTGTTAAGTGAAAAAGGCATTTTCCAGAACAATTCTATTTTCTTTTGGGCCTGCCTATATTTAAAATAAATTGAGCAATTCGTGTTTCTATTATCAGAAATTATACATTTGAAATGACCACCCAAAAGTGACTTGTTCTACTTAATATAGAAGGAAACATGATATAAATGTATGTATATATATATTTACTTATATGATCTGTAAGATATAGATATATATCTATATATATAGATATATATATAGATATATATATATCTCTGGACGTTTTCATTCCACTTGCAAACCTATGGGAGCCTCAGCAGTCACCTAATCCAATTGGGCCTCAGTTTCCTCTACTATAAAAGACAATGAACAACAGCCTCTATCCTTAGTCATACAGAGAAAGCTGACAGCACAGTTCTATGGCTGTCTTCTCTCTAGACATGTAAATGCTATCGTGTTGTGCCGTTGTTATTGTCTTGAAACCGTTGTCACACCAGCCATATGAAAATCATTTCATTGACAAATAGGGCCCAGCTAGGCTCAGGTACCCTTTGTCCACATCTCTGGACAAAACCCGAACACGCTCTCTTTCCGGAAGCAGCCTGGGGCTCCCTCCTGCTGTCCACCACTGGGGCGCTCAGCACTTTGCCTGTTTCTGGTCCCATCATTTAGCAGCCTGCTCTCTCTCATTCTCCTGTACACCATACATCTTCCTCTTTGCCCACACCCTCTTTGCCATCCCACATGGCAGAAGCTCAAGCAGCCCTCATGCCAGTCACACCAACCTCTTGTGGACGCACCAACATATTACTGGTATTCTTCTCTGTCTCACTGATGCCTTGAGATTGACAATGTAAAAGGTCACATTCCATGCCAATGCAGCTTCCTCAGCCTTGGTGTGACTGACTTTTGGAGCTGTGCAATTCTGTGTCCTGTGCATTACAAGATGTTCTGCAGCATTCCTGGTCTCTACCCACTGGAGGTCAATTCTCGCATAAGAGGAAGTACCAAAGTTAATCCAGATAATGCCAAATGATGCCCTGTTCTAGCACCACTGCACACGGTGAGAAAGGTACTATTTTCTCGTTTCCAAGGGGCATGGCCTATAAACAGCAGGTACCCAAATCAAATAAACGACTGTGTCAAGCATGCTCCATTGGCAGGAAGTTCATGCCAAGGCCTCAAAATGCCCAAGCCTAGCTGGGAATGACAGGAAGAGCATCTGTCCCTTCTCCTCTGCTTTCTCCTCAGCCTTAGGAAAGGAAGGGGACAGCCCCCTGTACCCGGAGCCTATTTGCGTCTCCTCTGAGAGCATGTTCTGGAAGCACTACACAGCGAGTGTGAAGATCTTTTGTGAGATTACTTATCTCAAGCGTGTGTCACTTTTTCAGCACCATAAAACTGAAATACTTGAAATAGATGTCACTACATTTGTCATGAACTGACATGGCCAATTAATATTACAAATTCACCATGGAGAAATGCTTCCAGCTCCCGAGGTATAAACTGCTGAACATCACAATTTCATCTTGTAACAATGGGCCAACCTCGCCAGGGCTATAAATACGACGCAGTACAGACTGATTAAATGGTAAAAAGTGCTGTTCACTGGGCGTCTCTTTCTGGGGTTGACACTTTGCACTGTGCCTAAAGTGAACAGGTAACACTACTGTCTTGGCTGCAAAATATATTTTTTCACCTTTTCTTCAGGAAAAAGTTGACTGCTACATGCTCTGTCATTTTTTTTTTTCTCCTCACAGCTAGCAATTGGCACATTCATTATATGACATGAAAGATTCTAGACACAGGTTATCCCAAGTTATGTTGCTATTTAACTGGTGGAGAATTTTTTTCTTTTCCTTTCTTTCTTTTTCTCTCCTTTTGTTTTTTATCGAGTTGTCACAGCCAAACGCTTCCTCCTAATGAGGCACAGCTGGGCCCACGGCCCCGAAGAAATACGCATTGGAAATGAACTGGAAAACACTTGGCCGCCCTCAAACTCCCCACAAGACAGATTTGGCCTCTTGGCCCCCCTGGGATTCTGCCAGCTCCTCTTCCGGTGGCCATCTTAGTGATCACGCAGAAAAAAAGAGCCATTGTTCCAAGGCATACAATGAGTTCTGGTGATTTCCAAACCTTCTCTATACAGCATTGCGAAGGGAAGAGATGTGAAGTGAATTCCACAGGATGTGTTGAAAGCTCAGAGGCCTTGAGTTTCTTGCCTCGGTGGAAGTTTTAAGTTCCAGACCTGTGGCATCTTTCTTTATATTGTTGGCTGGGAAAACAGATACAGCTTTAAGGAAAAAGTTTGGTATTAAGAAGAATAAGGAAGGGCCAATAAATTACCCAAACAATAAAAAAAGTCTGCTTTGGAAATAAGTTTCTGGAGGAAAGTGAGACCCGTATGCATGAGTGCATGAAATCAAAGAGAAATGTGTCAAAAACAAATTACAAACCTTACAAATACAGGGTTACACATGAATGGATGGTAATAATCTCACATCAGTCAAACACAAAGTGTGTATTATGTCTTGCATTTCATCAAGCAGAGTTAGTTCTTGGGTCATTCATTAGCAACCTCGATCCCAGATACCTGAATATGAGAAAGGCTTTGCCTCAGTATTGTGATTCCTATTTCTTACCTACTTCTCTTCTTCTTCCTTTTGGCTCAAAATATCTTCTAAAAAGACAAGACCTTTCTTTTAAAGGAAAAGATTCATGTCTCTGCTCAAATTCATCATCGATGAACTGAGAGATTGCTTTCCTCCAAGTACACTTAAAAGTAAATTACCAACTCCTTTACATCTGGCACAAAAAACTATAGGGCATTTTATGACTATTAATATTACACCTTTTTTCTTACTCTTCTCCCAACAATGGAATCTTTCTGTTTTATGAAAGCTCAATCATGCCATAGAAAGGACAGTTTACTCCAATACAAACAGAAATTATAGAAAAATAAAAATCCCACTAAGCTCCTTTAATCATTAACTTTCCAAGCAGGTGAATTAATACAGAGGACATTTGAGATTTATTTTCTTTAAGCTCCAATAGTAAAGAGTGTTTCAAAGTCATTCTCAAAGCTTGGGAGATTTTAAAAATCCAAATGAACTAAGCTTAACTTGGTGGTGTGATGTATAATAAAACCTATTCCAGGATTCACCTACTTAAAGATATACATACAGTATCTTTGGATAAGAGAAAAAGAAATTAAAGAATTCACACGCATATGGTTCAAATGGTTAAAAAATTTTTTGAATATAGGCTTCTTGCTTCAAGTAATAAACTCAAGCTTCTCAGCAGCTATATTTAATCTTGATTTTAGAATGAGCCCAAAAAGAAATTAGTAGAATGAATGGTTTGTAATTTGTTTTATTTTAAAAAAAAACTGAAAATATTTCTTTAAACTAAAAACATCTCTACCCTGTAACCAGGGGTGTGGTGCTTGCCTCATCACAGTGTAGCTTGAAAGTGGCATTCTGGTCCTTTTATTCTTCATAGTCCCCACCACTGAGTCCCCTGTAAGTTACTGTTTCTATAAAAAACAACATAAATGGTTTTCTTGTCCCAAAACTTCCTAATTTTACATAAGAAAATACTAACCATATTTCAAATAAAAATTTTTCGATTGTCCAATGCTGCACCAAAGGTTAAATACCAAAGCTAAGAACACTAAGTTTATAAAGATGGCAGACAGCTTTGATTCTCAAATTCTAATAAGGAGAGAGCACTGTGATGCTGTTCAGAAAGCAAGAGTACAGTTGGGGACCTTGGAAGATAACTTCACAAAACTGGTTGGGTAATACAGTTAGTTATGACCAAAAACTATACCTATTATACATGTGTTATTCAGTTTAGTAATTACTCAAATTGAATAAACAGTTTTCTTTGAAAATCTGGTTTTGGAAGATGGTGAGAACTCTATGCATAAGTGTATACAATCAAAGAATACAGTCAATATAAGAATTTTTTCCTTTAATGGAAAAAATCCATGATATATGTGGCTTTTGAATCTTGTGAAATTCTTTATTATCAAATAAGGGGCCCAGAAAAGGTAGCTCCCAATTCAAAAATAGATGGAGCAAAATCCCAACACATTGTAGACACCATCAGATAAAGAATATGTGTGAGCACCTTGAATAAACAAACATTTGCAATCATCTAGCCATTTCCTCCCATTCCAGGGAAGGATAATCCATTTTAAATTAATATTGAATTTATCAGGATACAATTTACAGAGTAATTGTACTGACGATGATTCAAGAGGCACTTTTTAAAAAACATTACAGCTTTATGCAGCTACAGTCCACATGCATTTCACCCATGTAAAGCATACAATTCAGTGGTTTTTAATTTATTCACAGGTACATGCAACCATTGCCACAGTCAAGAGAAGACAAAAGAGGAAGGAAAGAAAGAAAACCCAAAGAAAGAGAAGGAAGGACAGGGACAGGGGAAAGGAAGCTGGAGGAATGCGTTCTAGGGTGAGTTTCCATGATCTTTACTGTTGTGGGATTTCCCGTAATTCCCCATGGAAACAGAGCTTTATTTGCCTGGTTGCCAAATAAACTCTTCCGAAGTAAAGTTAAGAGAGAAAGCAAAAGAAAACTGTTCATTCGCAAAACTGAGACTCACCGAGTTAAAAAATTAAGTTGTACAGATCAGAAATGTAATCATAGGAGACAAGCTCTGAGAGTTTTTCAATCACTGAGGGGCTGCATCAATTTAAAGTCATGTTACATTAAAGAGAAAACCGTCTGGGAGAGTCTCCCCGTGTCACTTTAGATTAGATCTGTTGTTGTTATCAGGCTGTGCATTTTGTCGGCTTTATTTTACAGTTTAAAGATATTGCTTAATGCCCATAAATAAGAAACTTATAACCTCTGACTTGTTCTCTGTTGCCCAGAGATTAGCAGACAGCACAAATTAACATGAAGAGAGAAACACGCAATGTTTGTCTAGATTCATATTAACATATTAACTAACTTCCTCGGAGTAATCTAATGGAGAGCAACTTCAAATCCAGTGGTTTTTTTTTTTAAACTCCATTCCACTTAATTTAAGAGTTACACAAAAATCAATTTGCGGTCTATCTCCCTTCACCTACTCTACCATACAAGAATTGGAAAATTCCAAGTATTGGGCTTCAATGTCTTGTCAAGTGCAAGTGCGACTTCCCTCATCTCGCCAACATCTTCTTAAATTGCATATGAGTTTAGTCCTGGACTCCGAAGTCTTCTAACCACCAAGTTGCATAAAAGTGACACTTCACCAATTTAAGTGATAAGTTTTCAAATTGTGAAGCATCTAATTGCAACGATAAATTCACCTTGCTTTCTTTGATGGAAGACATCTGTATCTTTAACAAACAAAAGTGGCAGTTTAAAAACAATTAGACTCAAACACTCTAATGAATAAAAATCACTCTCTCTACCGATAGCACAAAAAATTGGAGGCAATGGTGATGAGTGTCTACACCTCACAGCGCTCAGAGGCCAGGGGCATTCAGAGCCAGGAAGGGCCCTCCCCTTGAGGTATACCCTTCACTGCTCTGTTGTGTAGAATGAAGACCACTGTGAACCTAGAGAAAACATTAAAGTCTCCATCATCATGGTCACTGGATCAATACATTTCTATTCCATGGGGGAAGAAAAAGTGGTCTTCCTATTGTTTGATGATAGAATTTCTAAAAGGTTTCTTTTGCTGCCTTATGTACTCAAATCCTGCCCCTGCTGAGAAACAGCCTTCAGTCTCCACACATACCACAACCCTGCAGGCCTGTCTCTGACAGGAACATTAAGAAAGTCACCCACTGAGAGGGAGAGGAATGAGGAATGGTGAGATTCTGAGGTGGAGGGTTAGGAAGGGACCCCTTGGCCTCTGCTCCCCATGGGAGGCAGGGCTCCGGCTGAAATCCAAGGGAGAAACTGGCAGGGGAGTTTCCAAATTGACTCTGAGTTGCCAAGGACATAAACTCTGGAAGGATCTTTGGGGGTCACTTGACTCCACTCAACTTCCTGCTTCTCTGCTGACTTCAGAAACTGCCCTCTGCAGCAGATGAGCCTCCACAGCCTCCACAACCTCCAGAATTATCGATCCCTGTGCCACTATATATTAAACACCCTTTCCTGGTAGGCGAGATAACTGTTTGCTGAGCGAGGGGATGAATCTTGTGTTTAACGTTTCAAGCATGTGTGAAACACCTTCCAGAACACCTGGCATGTAATAACTTTCACTAGGACATTTCTCCTCTGACTCCTGTGAAGAGTTTTGGTCTCTATTGAGGTTGAGAGCCCAGAACACAGCTGAAGAGTCTGCTCAGGCCTCTAATCTCATCAGGAAGTTCACACTCTTGTGTGACTCCGATCACATGAGGACCCGTACTCATCTGTAACTGCTCACATGAAACCTCATTCCTCCTACCTTGTATCTTTAGCATTTCTATTTCCATCAGGGTTGCACCAATACCAATATTGCTTCTCCCAGCAGGAAAGCAGAATTCAAACAACCTCACCATGGGCAGTGGTGCTGGGCAACATCTAGTGACTCCTCATACCTTGGAGGCAGCCAGGGAAATTAGGATGAAGCAGGAAGAATGGGGCCAGAATTTATGACTGTGTGGGTTGGGCAATTAGTGACATCACGTGGTAGGTAGAACAATGACTCCCCCACCACACACGTCCGCATGCCAAGCTCTAAACCTGTCACAGTTGGCTACGTAGCACAGTGGAATTCAGGTTGCAAACGAAATTACAGTTGCTCATCAGCTGAATTCAAAGTAGGCAGATGATTCTGGATTATCCAATGTGGTCTTGAGCATCCTTAAAGGTAAAAGACAGAGGCAGAAGAGTCAGAGAAAGATGTGATGCCAAACAAAAGGCATACAGAGATGCAACCTTGCTGGCTCTGAAGATTGAGGAAGGGGCCATAGCAAAGAACGTGGTGATCAGATACAAGAAAAGACACGCTTGCTCAGCGATTTGTCAGAAAGCACATGGTTCAACAGCAAAGACAGAAAACAGTACATTCTGCTCTCCCCTGTTAACAAGATTTCCAACAACACCCTGCATCTACTACCTAAACTTATATATATATATATGTCTCCAATCAGTGAGACTGTGTCATCCACATATTTAAGGGCTTAAATATTAACGACAATACACTGAATTTAACCCGCCTCATACTAGTCTCTATGAAGCTGTCTGAACATGGTTCAGTACCAACTATTTGTCATCTCAATGAACCCAGACAGACTGAGTCATATTCCTGGGTTCTAGTATAGCTCCAGAGAACATATATTGGGTATTCTCCATTCATTGACTACTGACATTCAACTTATTTTTTACAATGATAAATAAGGAAGCTCATTAATTAACTAACAAAGACAGTGTTAAACCATGAAGGCAGCTGAGGGTCAGACAGGATGGAGTCAAGCTAGGTATTAAGGGTCAGAGAAATGAAGACTTGGTCTTGCTTTCCCCAGGCTTAGCAACCCCAACAGGACCTTCTGACTCGAATACTGGAGAAGAGCTGGGCACCATAGGTAAGTGGCACCATTACTGGGGCCAACAGAGGAAGGTGTAGTCCTGAGGGCTGAGATCCAGGAAGAAGCTGCAGGAAGAAGCTGGCTGTGGACAGGAGAGGTGAAGGGAAGACAGAGCTGCAGATGCTGGCAACAGCAACAGGGCTTACAACAGTGGGCATCCATTGTGGCCTGAGAGCCAGACAGCGTGCACATCATCTAAACCCTCACTTGAGCATCAAGAGAGAGGAACAATCATAAAGCACATTTTAGATGCAGAAACTGAAGTTCAGAGAGGTTCAGTACTTGGTCAGAGGACACACAGGTGGGAACTAGCAAGGTCTAAACTTGGACCACCCTGTCTGACCTTGACAGCACCCAGATGTACCACTAAGAGGGACTCTGGAGCCCAGAGATCATGAGACCTGAGGGTCCAAGCAGTTGACCTGAAATGGGGGAGCTGAAATAGGTCCTGCTGTGAACCCAGCACGCACAGGCTGTGGCAGCAGAAAGGCAAGATGATCTGATGTACAAACCTGTGCCCTGGTGTCTAGAGGGGCAGACACCAAGACATGGGTTGCACCTCATTTCAGTGCTCAGAAGAGCCGAGGCAGCCGCACTGGGAGACGCAGGGCAGAGTGTGACATGCGCACAGCCCGGACAGGTCTGGAGACAGCCTCTTGAAAGCGCCCTGGGGGCCCCAGAGGCCCTGAAGTCTCCAGGGCTTGTCACTCAGGCACCGAATACACTTAGTCTAATTGGATATTATTCCTTCTTTATGAAGCCAAGCAGGCTGTTACCTGGTTCCTGCATAAGACGTCTGCAGCTTCATTTTACAATTACATCTCCCTGGTATTTGTCGTAGCACAGAAGTGAAATTTCTGTGTCTCTGGTCCCCAATGTCAACTTTTCCTTCTGTTTAAAATATCGATGCTATGCCAGTTTTTTCATCTGTAAGCTATTTTCTACCCTCTACCGCAAAAAAAAAAAATCCTACAATATCTGACCAATTATTTTCTCAGCCACATTAAAAATAGATGCCGCTTCCGTGACACTGCGATGGCTGTTACACCTGCTCAGAACTGTCCTATTCTCCAAT
>RJWT010037027.1:0-13145 GCA_004365215.1 Cuniculus paca | reverse complement strand
TCTATGGCTTCATTCTTCACAACATACATGCAATTTTCACGTGATATCCAACTTTACAGAAGCTTTGGGAGTTGAAAAAGGGAAATATTTAGGAAAAAATTAAAATTCTCGTAATACTACTTAAGTAACTTTAGAGAAGAGGACTTAAGAAGTGAAAAATTTTTCAAAGCCTGGACCTCCATAAACATTCCCAGTCTCTAAGTTTGCCCTTCTGTTATCTAGTCTACTAAAACTGTATCCCTTCACATATCAGAGTCCCTCCTGTTTCTAATCCCTTTTCCAATCTGAGAAAAACTTTTCAGAAAATACAGTGGTAGACTGCACTACAGTGCTGAATCTCCCTAAGCCTGAGAAAACCACCTTGGGGGTCAATGAAGAGGAGTATAAAATGGCTTTGTTGATTAGTTCCAATGAAATAATCAGGATGAAGATGTCACTTGGAGCCCAGGGCCACTTGATATCTTTTCATTAGTGTGGGCCCAAGACAGGACTCCTTGTCCTTCCTGTTATAAAGCAGGAACCTTGTGGACTAATGACTGCATTCAACACAACTCATACAAACACACATTTATGTCCAAGGCAAAAAATGGTTATTCCTCAGAGACATCACACTCCAGGTCCTGAAGGACAATGATAAACATGTATCATTGTCTCATGATTTTCGTGGCTGCCAGTCATCTGTAGAATTTTATTTTATTATATAAACTAGTATATATTCCCTTAATCATATGTTTGTTTTCAAATTGTGGTATCTATGGCTAGATAAGGACAAAATCAAGAACCAAATCTTAGGCTTTTAAATGACTTTTTCCTTCATTCACAAATTCTTATTCAAAATAATCACTTCAACCACTTTCAAAAACCCAATTTAAAGCTTGAACAGATATCTTTCTCTATTCCATCTGAAATTTACTTATGAATTTGGGGATATACAGACTGAATGGCACTTTCATTACCTGAATAATTTAATAATTTTAATTAGTCATTATGTCTAGATAAAATGTTGCTTCCTGGAATCACAAAACAATGAACTGGGCACATAATTTCAGTAATTTTGTATTCTTTAGACAATGCTCTTTTTAAAGAATGTCCAAATACTCCAATATCTTCACTTTCTTTGAGACACTTCACTGTTTCATCTTAAGCATGTGTTTGTTTTTGATCATGTCTAAAGAGTTGGCACTATCCTCTCTGTCTTCTACCTGCAGTTTTGTAAATCACTCTGCAGTCATAATTTAAATAACTCACTTGTTGGTATTGTCCTCATATTGTTGACAGCATTTTTATTTTTTTATTTTAATTTTTATTTTAAAGAAAATAAAACTAAGCAAGGTAAAACAGAATAAAATCAATCAAAACAAAATAGTGTGATACAAGACTTCAAAACAAGATAATAAGACATTAACAATGATTACGATAGTGCCTCTTGTTGTCTTCAAAATAGCTTCCCACACCGTCAGACATAATAAAAATCAAACAAAATAGAACATAATAGAACCAATAAAAACAAAACAATGAATGCAATAAAGGAGTTCAAAACAAGATAGTAAATCTGAAACGGCTACCATAATATATCTTATCATCTTTGAAATAACTGTCCATGCCATTCGATATAATAAAATCAAACAAGACAAAACAGAATAAAACTCAACTCAACAAAACAATGAAAATGATACAGGACTTCAAAACAAGATAATAGGGAACCAACAATGGCTACCACCTTCAGAAGGAGATCCCACATAGATGCTATGTTACATATTGTTATCCTCTGAATAGATGATCAGACTATTAGCTTTAGACCTGTAAAGTCAATGAAACACTAAACACTACAAGCATTAAATTGTATTTTTCCTCAATAGCTATCATTGCAGCCTGTGTTTCTCCATATCAGCTGATCACTCACAGCTGGATGGAGGAGGGGGTTGGCTCTTCTTGTCTCCTAGCCCACATGCCAGAAAGGATTGGCATCTGGCTCTCCCTGCAGTGACCTGCACATGGCACTAACTCACAGCGAGGGCTTGCTTCTTGTTGACTTCTTGTTCTCTTCCTCCACAGTCCATCAATGGTGCTGACTCACAGGAAAAGGCTGGCATCTGGCTCTCCCCGCAGCGACCCATGCACGGTGCCGACTCACAGGGAGGGCTTGCTTCTTATTGACATCTTCTCACCTCCTAGAAAATAAAGGGAAAATGTTTTCTGGTTGTAGAGAACATTATTTACCAGAAAAGAACAGGAATGAAGTCATTCCAGGTTAGACTGGTGGGCTCTGGCACATTTCTTGGTTGTGACAGAACATACCAATCCATGTTTCTAAGACAAGGGAAGCAATGCTGACAGTATTTTTAAATGAAGGAAGCTATACATACTGGGTCCTGGTAAGCAAAACAAAACAATTCATTTTTTGAATAAATTTTAAATTAAAGGAATATAATTGAAACTAACAAGCTAATTATTTGTATAAGTATAGTCAGAAATAAAGGAATACAAGTTGCTTAAAAGTTATCAGAAAGTAGTATCTGTTATAATATAAATGATATGAAGGTAAGGCATTCAATTTATAGAGATATTACATGCTTAGGAAAATTACTTTCCCAATCAACAAATAACTAAAAATAAATTTGTGAACTATGTAAAAGAGTATTAATAAGTATATTCTCTGTAAATTATTATAAAAGTTCTAAAGTGTCATTTTCACATAAGCAGATACTTCCTCAAATCTGAAAATCCCAAGCAATTAACTGTGTTCAATTTCATAACACCATAACTTCATAGATCTCATATTTTATCAAAGGAAAAATGGAAGACTAATCAATTTCCTGTGAATTCTGTTTACCCTAAATTCTCCAGATACATGGAAGATTACCTTAAAATAACAAAAATAAAATTTTAATCTCCAAATTAAAGTCATCATAATTGAATCTTCATGAAAAATATTTAGCCATATGTGTACTCATTCATTTTCAATGAATATTGAAAATATTCATTAATTCAATTTCCAGATTTTAAACACTAATTACTAAAAGCTGACTCATCTTACTGAAGCACAGATATTCATTACAATGTTAAAAACTTAATGGTATAGCTTTTGAATACTTTTATTTTAAAATTATACTGATTGCAACAGCATACATTAACATACATTTCTGATTCAGGAATAGTGTTCTGAAATTCTCACCAAAAGGAAAGGGAAAAAAAAAAGCTGAATGTGTAATTTCATCATTTTGTTTCAAAGCAAAGTTCAACTCCTATCTTTTTTAAAGCAAGTAAGTGAAACAGACATGCAGTCTCTGGTGTAGTTAGATTCTCATTTGCAGTTAGTTATGCCTTTGAACTCTACCATTGCCAGAGCAGTTACAAGAGGAAATCGCTGAATGATTTGCCAAGTGGATAACCAGCTAAATGTTTAAGGGACCAGAGGTAAATTGAATGCTAACACAAAATGAGCACTTGAAAGGAATTTGTCAATTTGATCCCAGAAATACATAAGTAAAAAGAAATCTGTTGATAGAAGCAACTAGGAAGAAAAAAAGTGACTTAAATTGCTTCTAAGCAAGAAATTCCACAATGGTGGAATAAATGGACATCGATAAGTCTGAATCACTACAGTCACACTGCTTTAAAAGTATTAACCAAAATTTCAAAGAAATGGAAAAGGACAGTGCTGGAAAGATGCAATGAGCTGTCACTGACCTGAGAGGATGTGTTATGTGTGTCAGCCCACATTTATTCACAGGCAAAATGAACTGATGTATAGGGCATCAGAAAGAGCTTCATCAGTTTAAACCAACTGGGAAAAGGAGTCCTGTTTAATTGTCCAAAAAATTGCTGATGTTTCAAAGATGAGCGCGTATCCAAACCTTTAGGAGCTTAGTAAATAAACATCTATCCACATTACCCTATCTGAAGCTATGGAGCCTATCTTTTCTGGGACTTTTATAGTTCTAACACATCACTCAAGAGCAGAGATACATACCTGCATATGTGTTACAGTAAGGTTAAAGACAGGTAGAAGAAAGACTTGTTTTTTCATATTGTTGTTGATGGTGTCCAAAGTTTTGCTGATATTTTGAAGTTGTAGCTGAACATGAAATACAGAATTAAAGTCTTTAAAAATTACTCAGAACCCCAGGACTGCTGTCTGGTTTAAAAATCGTAGCTTAAAAGTCTTCAGTGATAGTCATAATTTGGAGGCTTTAATCCTTCATGATACTACTTTGCACTTTTCTTACATTGTCCACAATAATACTCATCTAATAGAAATAATACTCCCAGTATTACCATTTTTATATCTCTGAAAATTCTAGACAATGCAATTTGTCAAAGCAAAAAAAAATGAGTATAAAGAAAAAAATAAGAGTATAAAGAAAAAATGAGATAAAAAATCATTATATGAGTACAATGTGTCAGGAAGCCTAGAAACACCAAAGCTGTTAGAATAGAAGATATCAGTGAAATGGCAAGAGAAAATTAATGTGCCATAGCATTTCTCCATAACAATAATTAGTAAATTTTTACAAAAATAATATTAAAATTATCACTTTGTTCCAGATGAAAAATCACTGATGGTTACCAGAAGCTGGAGGTGGGGGTGGAGATTGGAAAAAGAGATGTTGGATAAAGGGTACAAAGTTTCATTTAGACAGAAAGAATAAGTTTTTAGTGACTTATTGCACAGCAAGTTGACTATAGTTAATAATATGTATTTCATATATTGAAACTGCTGAAAGTAATTTTAAGTATTCTCAACACATAAATCATAAGAGGGAAAGGTGATGGTTATGTTAATCAGCCTTATTTCATCATTCACAGCATACACGTGTATCAATATCCTCTTGTACCACACAAACATGTACATTTATCTGTCAAAAAAAATTTTGAAGTTAAAAAGGAAATTCTATGAACAACTCTACACATATCAATGTGATAACTTTTATAAAATAGGTCAATTCCTGAAAAAAAATTAACATAACTCACACAATATTAAATATGTAATTTATATAGTGCAATAACTATTCAAAACTAGAATTCATTATTAAAATACTCTTCAAAAATCTGGCCTAGGTGATTGCTGTGAAAAATGCTAATAAACATTTTAAAAATTGATGCTAATTCTATATAATCTTTTCTAGAAAATAGAAAAGAATCTATAAACTCGTTTCATGATATGAACATCACTTTGATTTGAAAATTAGAAAAAGACAGTGCTAATACAGACCAGTAGTCCTCATTAGTATAGATAAAGATCTCTGAGAAAATAATAGCAAATAGAACCCAGTAATATGTGAAAAATCATCATATTTTACTGACAAATTTTATGTCCAAAATGGAAGAGTGGTTTCAACATTTGAAAATCAATTAATGCAATAGTTCACATCAACACACTAAAGAAAACTCACATTTTGGATCTTATTTACTCATTCAGCTTCTTACACTAGTGAGACAATACAATGTTTACACATACGGGTCTGATTTATTTCACTTATGAGTATGGCCTCAAATTGCATCCATTTACCTAAAGTCTCCAGTTTATCGTTATTCATGGCTTAGTAGTACTCCATTGTATTAAAAAACACAATCAATTGTTTGGTAAAAATTGTTCTTATGTATCTCTTAAAGGATCTAGAATATATAAAGCATCAAGAATCTAGAATATATAAAATACTATTCAAAACCCAACAGAAAAATAACAACAATCCACTTAGAAGTGGACAAAAGACGTGAACAGGCATTTCATTCTGAGGATATTTACAGGGCAAAGAAACACAATAAAATATGTTTAATATCATTATCCATTAACAAAATACAATCTAAAACCACAATAAAATAGCATCATATACATCAAATACAACAAATAAAACAGTGAGAACACCAAATGCTTGTTTTATTGAAGAGAAACTCATTGACACTATTTATGGTAAGAATTTAAAATGGTTGAGGTACTTTGGAATATGCTCGCGCAGTTCATTTTAAAATAAATATACACAAACCCATGACAGTAACTAAACTGCTGGGTATTTATTCCAGAGCAATGAAAAGTTCTTTCACACAAAAAGCTATACACAAATGTTTACAGCTTTGTTTACATCTAAAAACTAGAAATGACTCAGGTAGATCATAGTAAGTAGTTAAGCAGCTGCAGAGTATCCATAATATAGAATAATACTCAGCAATAAAAAAGCAAAAAGTACTGATAAACACAATTTAGATAGATCTCAAAATGTTACTGAGTGAAAAACAAGCCAGCGTCAAAAGGTTACATAACATATGGTTCCACTTATGTAACACTTTTACCATGACAAAATTGTAAAGACAGAAGTAGTAGTCACCAGGGGTAAGGAAGAAAGTGGATGCAGGAGGGATGTCAACAAAACCATAAAAACATAACATGAGAAAGCCTTATGTGGACTGACATTCTTGTCTACATCAGTGACAATATCTCGGTCGATATATTCTACTGTGGTTTGCAAGAGGATCCCTTGGAGGAAACTGAGTGAAACATACGTAGTAGCTCTCTGCATGGCATTATGCAACTTCATATGGGCCCACAATTATTTCAAATTAAAAATTTAACTGAAGAAATCATTTAAGAATTCCAAGGTTATTCAAGAAATGGTATTTTAACATGTGATTAGTAACCTGGTTAAGTTTCTTTTTCACTCTGAAAGAAAAGAAATTAGTTGCCAAACTTCCGCATGGTTGAGTTGTTTTAAGTGTTAAAAAGAATAGTTTAAAATCATACTGCTTGTCAGAAAATGGCGGGATACCTCTTCATTAACACACAATTAAAAGCCAAACATATATAGCATTTGTAAGAGTTAATATTAACATAAAAATTCCCTGTGAAAATTGTTAAGGAAAACTTTAAAAAGACTCAGTGGACAAGCAGGCAAATGATATGGTGAAAAAAATTTCATCAAGAAAGAAATGTAGTAAACGAACAAAAGGAAAATGTTCAAATTAGTATTTTTAAAAAACCATAAATTTAAAAACCCCAAATATTTCAATGTTTTTGCCTTTGAAATCTACTGAGTTGTATTATTATGTACTCTTAAAGATAATATACAATGCTAGTAATCCTTAAGAAGTAAATTCTCTGATAAATAACTAAGGTAAACTTAATTGATACAATCCATCTGAAAAGTGGATTATAAATATCTATCAAGAATCATGAACTATTCATATGGTATTGACTAATACTTATGCTTCTTGAAACTTTTTAAATACTTTTTAAAACTCTGCACAAACCACTGTCATATAAAGAAATTTCCTCAAATCAGCATTTGTTGGTTGTATTATGTGCCAAAAACCAGTGCTTGACTATAAGAAAAGTATACTAGAGATGGAGTATCAGATTTCATCCTAAAGCAGGAGAGAAAGGTAAAAGATGGCCATCAACAACACAGCAATCACCTTACTGTCCTTGACGTGGGTGGCATTCTCAGATCCGGCGTGGGCCATAACCTGGGAGAACTAGCAATCAACCAGGTATGATGGCTGCAATGAAAACCCATAATTCAGAGCTTTAGTAACAGAGCTAGAAGAAAACAAGCTATCAAGGCAAAGTTAAGCTGGTGGAAGTGATGGGGTAGCTACTTCTCTAGCAAGATGGCAAAGTATGTGATCTGGGGGTGTGAAAGAATAAAGGAAACAAGGGGATAGAGAATGCATGCGTATCCCCCAGGGCAGACATTTTTTAACTGTATCGGCCTTTTGCAGTTGCTCTCTACTCCTCATCGTCTACTGTCTCCAGAATACAAGTCATGGAGAAACATGTTCTCAGGAGACAAGGGGACTTGTCTGGTCAAAGTGATGGAATTGCAGGGAGGTAGCAAAGATCAGCAGTGGTGACCTCAGGGCGAGTAGCCATATATCTCACAAGCAATCAGCCCTTCTCATCACAGAGAGAAAATGGGAATGGACACAGATCCAGCTGTTGGGAGGCTGATGAGAAAATGATAGTGTTCACAACTTGTATTTTGACTGCAAGCGCAAGCTGATATGCTAAACCTGTTTAAGAAATGAAGTAACCAATTGTCTCCCAGGACCAGGATTAGAATGAAGTGAATGAAGTCATGCTAGTGTAGAGTTGGATGCTCTCTTTATTTAACATTTTGATAATTTAATTCACATATCTTATTGACTTCATTTTGGATTTTTTAACACATAGTATTAAACTGTTTTCTTGATGGCTGAGCTTGGTATTCCTTTGACTTGTGTGCTTAAGGTGAGTATCTTTCTTGTCCCACTTTGCTAACAGGAGATTATCAAAATAAAGAAAAAGAGAAAAGGGAATGGAAGGAAGCCAACAAGATTGACTTTAACATTTGAGAAGGGAAGAGACTGGGAACTCATCTGCAGAATGTGGGATTTCTACCTCTAAGGCAGACTTTGACTCAGGTTTGCCTGTGTTTATCTGGAAGACAATAGTAAAGATGATCATTTAATGATTGCTATATAATGCAAGGACTTAGGTTAAAAACCTTACTTACACAGTCACTGGTAATGTCCCTTTCATTCTACACAGGATGTTTAGACTTTCTCAGTTAAGTGCATTTTCCAAGGTCATGAATTTCATAAATGGAGGGGTGTGGTTATACCCATGTCTGATCCAAATCCCAACTCCTTAGTTCTTGTCCCAAAACAACCTGCCCACACAGCAAAAAAAGGACAAGAGACAATAAAAGTTACAGAGAGTTGGAGCTGAAACATGTCACTTGCATATTTGCTTTCTGAGGTCTTTTTCTCTCTTTTTGTGTATACACAGTAAGCACATGTTCCCAAATCAGGAAGAACAAAAGCTTGTTGGCACTCCAATAATTCACAGGCTGCATTTCCTCTTGAAGCGGGAGGACCATCCAGTTACCCAAACCCACAGGGAAACATATGCAGAGCATAAGCAAAACTAAGTACAAGGTACTAATGCTTGTTCTTACCCAGCCCAGCCAGAGAAGAATTAAAATGATCAGTGTAACCTCAGTCAGGAAGAATGTTTCCCAGACCATCAAAGCCTCCGAGGTTCAGGGACTCACCTCTCCAGGCAAAGCAACAGTGAGTGTGGAAGATGAGAATAAATGGCAGAGGCAGGCACCTTCTTTTTCTATGTATGCGTCATATGTCTGGACATAACAGCATAGCTCACTGAAAGCCAAATGAGATCCCCTGAGGCTGACCAAATGAGATCAGTAACTCACTGTGGTCCCCAAAGACAATTTTTTTCTTTCCTCGTCAGTCTATACAACCTTAAGGGAGTACTTCAGTAGAAATGTGAATAATTCTGAATAAAGCTTTCAGAGAACATGGCCCTATAGTGCCAAAGGGAATAATATTCAAAAAGCATTTTTCAGAAATACCAGGATAACAATAGCAGTTGGTGTCAAAGCATTCTGGTTTTGTAGGAAAGGAGTTTAACTCATGTCAGAATTTAGATTAATCATAATCTTAATTGTTACTATAAAAGGGCTTAGATATTCCACAGTGGAACACTGGAGAGTATAGCCTTTGTACTGTACCAGTTTGAAACTATTATTTATACAATAATCCTAGCAAGGAGTTAACTACTCATAATTCTTTGCTTTAGTAGTGAATTATGAAAGCTTAATAAATGTTCACTATTGTAACAATAAGATCAATTTTATACTTTAATAAAGCAAATATGCTTTTAAATTAAAAACTAGATAACCCTATCTATCTCTATATATTTTCCCTAAATCTTACTAAAGATTAACATCAACTTCTGAAAAGTCACTTCTCTTTTCAAAAAGATTACATTTAAAGAGGGCTTTTCTTCTTACTCTTGGGGAAAGAACTAGAAAAAGATAAGCAAAAGATAAACCACACTACACTGTAGGTAGCCCTTAATTCTACCTTATCCCACTTCCCAGTATAGCTAAAGTGGTAGGAGTGTTAATAAAATTAAATGAAGACATTTTAAGGTAGAGTTCTATAAATAAAAAACAAATTACATTAAATATTCAGAGCCATCCGTTATCAAGGCTCAATGACAATCCCTAGCAGGGAAAGAGGGCTTGAAGGAAAACTGCTGTACTCAAAGTCCACAAACATGACTACCAAGGGACCCTATGTAGGAAAGTCACACCCTGGGAAGCAGAAGTGTGGTACCTCACGGGATGCCGTTCTCTCTGGAGTCACTGCAAATGACAACCCTTGGAGTGAATGGAATATATCCTGCCAAGCTGTTTGCTGTGATCCTGGACTCACTGATATCAGAAAACTAAACTATGTAACAGGCAGAGGTTTTTGAAAACCAAGTTAGTTCTGTTTTATAAACAGCTTGAGCCACAAAGTCTAAGTCTAGCAGGCAGAACAAAAAGCAGTCTCAGTGTAGAAACACTGATCTTCTTTCAGAAATATCAATGTTTACCTTCACATTGTGCCATCAGCCAGTTTTGATGGCTTGGGTCTGTCCAGTGTGCCCTCTACGGACCTTTCATCTTGTCTGCAATTCCCGCTATGCCATGACCGCCCCACCACCAACTCCCATGCTCACTCCGAACTCACAAGTCGGTCAACCTATTAACTCAGACCATACCAATAGGACAGCCTGATGCAAAGGAAGAGTGTGCGGAGTGGGGTTGAGGAGGGATTGTTTAAAGATGGTTAAGATTAGAAAGTAAAAATGGCTTTTACATTTGTTGTTCAGTAGATGCCAATTTTTTTGTGCTTTTTTTGTTTGTTTGTTTGTTTGTTTTGTTTTTAAATACTTGCACGATGGGAGTGGGGTGGGGAGGCAGAAATTACGGATGCATTCCCTCATTCAAAAGCGCAGACAAGCAGGAAATAACATTACACACTAAGCAAGCTTCAAATGCGAAGCAAATTCCAGGAGAATTCTTGTAACTGACACTACACACAGTATTTTGAAAGCTCAAAGCAAGGGAATTATAAGCAGGATGAAAATACAAAGTAAAATTGTAAAAGCATTTAGGCACAACTCCCCAGAAAGTCCTTCATCCTAAACCTCTTTTTTTCTCATCTCATACTTACGTTTTAAACCCTTAACCCCAACTTCTGCCTTAAAACTTTCCCAAACTTTGACATTGAATTTCATATCTGCTCTTCTTGGAATGACTTTCAGGACCCACTTGTGTGCCCATTCATCACCCATTCAGACCCAGTCAGCCCTTAGATTCTGAATACTAAGTATTGTTATCATATTGTTTTTCTTCCTTATGATATTTCTTAAATAATGACACCTGATTCCCAATAGAGTTGCTGTTCTCATCTGAAGAGGAGGCTTTTTTCTCTCCAGACCACACACTCAAGACAAATTGTTCAACATCCACGAATGCCACATAACAATGATGGGATGAGGAATCTCCTTGTTTCCTGAGGCTTCCTGAAGAAGTCAGAGTAGCTAAAACTCTGAGAGGATTTGAAAAGCATTAAAATGTATTTTTTTTTTTTTTTGGCCCTCAGTTCAAATGAACTAAAAGCAAAAGGACGTTTATTTCCATGACTACTTCAGGTAAAGCCTCAAATCCTCTGGTTTCTCTAAAGTTTTCTCTTTTGCGTGAGAAATTGTACAGTCTTTCATCAATAAACCCATAAGGGCTTTAGAGCTCTGCAGTCCTGGTAAGCAATCCCAAAATGATTTAATGTTATTTTCTGGGTTTTGTTCTTCACCTCAACAGCAATTCAGAATGGATTATAATGAACCCATTCGTGTTTCTAGGTTTCCAATTGCTCCACAAAATATGCTTTTAAAAGAAATCAAAATTATTTCAATGCTACAAAATTGTTCTATACTTTTGTATAGGACTGCAAGAAACATCAAGGGTTCATAACAGTCAATTTCCTGGCCACAAAGTGAAACCACAGTAAAACCATCCCAGAGAAATAACTGTTTCACTTTCTTATAAAGACCTAAAAAATTGGAGATTCTATAATCTCTTCCAGTAACTCCAAATGTTAACAATCTTTAGGGTTAGAAAACACATTCTGATCTGTAGAGTCTCATATTCTAATTAAATGTATTGTTTGTTGTATAATAAGGAGAGGTATCAGGTGGGTATTCATCTTAATTCAATTTTGTAATCATTCATTGAGCAACTCACATTTTCAAGCATTTTAATAAGGACCCAAGAAACAAATTTAAAAGGCACAAACTCAACCTGCTAGAAATTTGGAAGTCAAGTGAGTAAAATAAACACGCAGACACTATCACAATGTCTGTTACAATGGACAATGGATAATATTCAGAATATTTAACTGTTACAGTCTGGGAAATGACTGATCATATTAGAGACCTGTGGAAGAGCCAGAAGAATGTTCTGGAATACTGTTTGTTAACATTGCAATTATACCAGTATTGGGAGATTTCATGAGTGTGAAGAACAACAATGGTGACCTAGGGAGAGAGGTCTCTTAATTTATTTTACAATTGATGCAAAAATACCTTATTCTTTTACAAGTAACTTGGTCATTCTGGCTCTAAACCAAAACCAGACACTAAACCATAACTTCGTATACAAAGAATAATTTTTAGATGTTACCATCCTGAAAGACCACCAGTCTTTTTTCCCCCTTGTACCGGGAATCAAACTCAGGACCTTGTGTTTGCCAGGCAGGTGCTGCACCACTAAGCTGTATCTCCAGCTCTACCAGTCTTTTCTATGGATGGTCACTGAAGATTTTATATGATAGTCCTTAATGCTATTCACCCAATATTCTGGTTTAACTTCTTCTAATCACGTGATAGGTATGTTCTCTTTTTGTGACTTTAGCTGATAAAATGCGAGTAGGTGATGTGACAGTAGTAGAAGGCTTTATGAGCCTAGGTTGTCAGAAGTACCATTCCTCTCCCCAACAACCCCCCTCAATTAACTCGTAGCATGACTGGACGGGGATATAACTTTTTTGTTCTAAGCTGCTGAGATCAGAGGTTGTTTGTCATTGCATAATCAATATATTCTGACTGAAGCAATAACTAAGTCTAATATTACAGAATATGTCGAAATTACCAGAAAAAAATGGTACATAGATCGCTGTGTTACGATGTTTTCAATTTTTCTGGGAAAATACCCAGAAAGGGAATAGCAGAGTCAAATGAAACCTCTAATGCAAGTTTTCTGAGGAAACTCCATACTGATTTGCAATAGTTGTACCAGTCCACACTCCTACCAACA
>RJWT010037026.1:0-13135 GCA_004365215.1 Cuniculus paca | reverse complement strand
CCACCCTGCCTTGGAACCAGCTGAGTATGGACTGAAACCCCCAAAACTGTAAGAAATAAACCTCTTCTTCCTTCATGTTGGGCGTCAAGTATTTTGTCTCAATGAGAAAAAAAAACCAAGACAGTATACACACACAGAGTATGTATATATATGTGTGTGTATATATATATATATATATATGTTCCTGTTTATCTTTTGAACACATGGGATTATTACAATATTAGTTTTAATGTACTTCTTTAGTAGTTCTAATACCTGTGTCAATTATGAATTGGTCTGATTAGTTTTTTTCTCACTAATTTGTGTATTTGAATGCCTAAGAATCTTTGTTTTGATGCCAGACATTGCATACTTTATCTTGTCTGGTGTTGGATATTTTTGTATTCTTATAAACATTCTCAAATTTCATCTTCTAGGACAAAGTTGTTTCCAGTTTAATTACTTGAAAACTTGGTCCCTTCAAGTTTTGCTTTTAAGATCTTTTAGATCTGAGAGTAGGCACCATTTAGTCAATGGCTAATTGTCCTCTATTTCCAAGACAGTAATAGCCTTTTGAGTGTATCACCCAATGATCCATGAATTAGGAGGCTTTCTAGTTTGGCTGGGGGGAAAAGGCACCAACCTGTCCCTGTTTCCTTCAGTCTTTCAAATGCTTCTTTCCCCCAGGTTTGGGCAGTTTCCTTACACACATACGTTAATCAGTTCTCCACTGAGAGGAACCACTGCAGATATCCATGGTTCTTTTTCTGTGAAGCTATCTCTTCCTTAAGACTCTGCCTTTAGAGTCTCCTGGGACTCTCAGCTTTGTCACGGAATCTGGTGAACTCCATTTATTCCCTCTAATCTGTGCTATGGTCCAGAAATACCCAAAGCGGTCATTTGAAGCAATCATAGGGTTTATCTCATTTGCTTTCTCTCTCTCAGGGATTGTGGTCGTTTATTCCTTGATGACCAGTGTCTTGAAAATTGTTTCATGCACTTTGTCTATGTTCTTCTTTTTCTTTCGTTCTTTTTTGGTTGTTTCAGGTGGAGGGTGAATCTGATTCCTACTATCTCATCTTGGCTAGAAACAAAGGCCAGCGATAAAGTTTAAAAAAGAAAACCACGTAAGATAAAGGTGATGCAGCATGAGAATAAAGGAGAAACAGCTTTGGGAAATATACATAGGTGTCATTTATCTCTACCCATTTAGTTACAGCAATTTGGGAAGTTCTGGTGAGAACTAGTACAACCTTGTTCTAAGGAGTGATGCTATCAGTTTTTGGCCCTGTTACTTTGTTTGTAACCATGTTTGGCAGTGGCAAATTCAATAAAGTGGAATGTGTATGGAGCATGAGAGATGCAAAAGGTAACTAAAGAAATCAGTGCAGATTCCTTCTCCTCTTGGTTAAGGAACCAGTGATATTAGCACGGGCATTCCAAATGTAAACTTGGGATATCCCACTTCCTCTTTTTAGTTTGGTTTGCAATCAAGGATCTTGCTATTGGAGTCTCTTTAACCTGTTATGTTTCTCATTTTACCCACAGTGTCTGATGATTCAAATACTTACAGATGGAAATGATCGTAGTAAAAGCAGAGAGACAAAAAGCCTTCTTACCTTATCACAGAGGTGAGTTCTGGCCATCAACCAGGTGATCAATATGAATATATGCATGACATGCTATCCCTCTGATTCAACTAGTAAGGTAATACAGCCTTATCATTACTAGTAAGGCAGTATCCTACCTCTGCAATGGATTTAGCTAATCGATAGACAATCAATTTTATATAGTCTCCTAAAGCTCAGTATTATAGGGGTTGGCTGCAATGATACTTATTATTTATAATATCCCTTTCATTGATGAACATTATCACCAAATCCTGCAAGGTCTTTGCTGACACAGTGTGATAGGTATGAGATAAATTTATACAAAGTCAATGAGTACATTCAAATTATTTTTGTTGGATATACAAGGTCTAGGTTCCTAAACATAAGGCAAACATTTTTGTCTTTGTTTGCTTGGGTTTTACTTAGTTGCCTGTAAAGTTAGGAATGCAAGTGTCCCTTTAGGCTCTGGTTTAATGTTTAGAATTTAAACCAGAGATTTTTGTGTGTGTGTGCCATTTTGCCCCATTCTTTAGTTTCCTCATGTCATTGATATTTGTTCATCTCAGCCATGATGTTGACCGGGAAATGTTTTCTTGTTAGAAAGCCACACAGAAAGCCAGGTGTGGGGCACCTGCCAGTAATCCCAACACTTGGGGACCTGAAGCAGGTGGATTTCAAGTTTGAGACCAGCCTGGGCTTTGTAGCAAGTTCAAGACTACCCTGGACTACATAGCCAAAAACACTGCCTGAAAAAAGAAATTAATTAAAATTTGTTAAGTGTATACTAAATTTCTAAAATCGAACTAGGTCCTGATTATATTTTATTTAACCTTCACTAATACTTAGTGTGAAAGTTCTCATTCGATAGAAGGAGGCCATATGTTCTATAAAAGAATTTGCTTAAATCCCACTCATTTATGGAGATTTGGATACAAGTGAGTGCAATGTTCAGAGTCAGGTGCTTTTTTTCCCCTGAGAACCCTCTAACAAAGAGAGGGTGAGAGTTAGGGCCCCTGACTGCATTCACCAGATGTGACTCACAATCCATCCCTTCTCAGCGGGCTTACAAGGCTAGACAGGTGGGAGAAAAGATGAGCATAGAAAGTGCTTTCACCATTTCCTGTCTGCACTCACCTCAGTCAGAGTTATATCTAAGGTAGGCTTTATAGAAGGTTGTCACCTTTTATATCATTTCCAGAAGACAGAGTTCTCAGATTGGGAGCATATCAAGGCCAGGGCAATATGGGCAAATTGTGTTCTGATTGCCAGGGCACTTGAAAGCATAATTTTAAAAATCAATAACCATAAAATCTGAATACTATAATACAGAACTCTTTCTATTTTTTGGAGTTTATTGTATTATGTATTTACACATGCTATTTCTGATCCATAAGCCACACTATTAAGTACATATATTTTTTTTTCTCCTTTGTTGACTCAGGCTCAGGAATTTTGGGACTCTTGTCAAAACTTACCTAACTGATGTGGTAAGATCTGAACCTAAGGTGATCAGGTTTCAAATATTCTGTTTCTCAGAGCTGCAGACACAGGCCAGTGGTAGCACACTTGCCTAACATGCGCAGGGTCTTGATTCATTTCCCACTAGCACACTTAGACACATATTAAAGTCCTTTCTTTCTCTGTGTGATAGGGATTTTGAGTTTGATGAGTTCGTGTTTACCTATAGGTGGACCTGTTCAGCAGCTAAGGCTTCAAAACCTGCTTTACACGAGGAGAAACCAAGAACTGATTTACTGTTATTTTGCCTAGGAAGAGACAGAGCTGGCGCTTTCATGCAGGTCTTCCTGACTCTAGAAGGTGTTCTCTACAGGAAGGAGAGCTCACACTCTACCAAATTAACCAGATTCTAAACTCAGGCTCCAACCCTCACCTTCTGACCTAGGCGAAGTTACTTAACCTCCCTCAGTCTCAAGTTGGTAAAATGATAGTATCTTCCTCAACAAGTGGGTTTCCATAATGAGATCGTATATAATGAATGCAGCACTTGGATAAGGCCCTGACAGGTCTTAAATGTTCAATGAATGTTGATGTCGTAATAATAAAATAATAATGATTATAATAACTACAACAGTAATTCTCTTTATGAAGTACTAGACATATTAGGTCACAATGTTTAGACGAGTGTCTATGTATTACCCTACTGTAATTTTTTTTTTTTTGCGGCACTGGGGATTGAACCCATGACCTCACACTTGCCAGGCAGGTGCTTAAGCCACTGAGCTAGATCCCCAGCCCTTGTTATTTTGTATTAATTGTACGGGGTAAGGTGTATACATGACTGGAGTCAGATCTGTGATCTTAGCCTGCCTCTGCCACTTAAGAAATTGGTGACTTTGGGCAAATCTTTTAACCTCCTTGAACTTTAGTCTCTCCATCACTAAAATGCAGATAATAGTAAACCACATAGAGTTGTTTTGAGTTTTAAATAAAGCCATGTTTGTGATGTACACATTATAGTGCCCGGAGAAGTATGTAATCAATAAACGTTAACACACCTCTCCCCTTATGCCTTTTGCTTTCAGGAAAACAGGTCAAAAATATTTGAAGTCAAGAACAATTGCTAGCCAGTGTGCTCATGAGTTATATATCTGGTGACTTGGTTGAGAATTTGAATCTCTGAACATATGTATTATACATTTTGTAAAAAAAAAATATGTCTACATAAAAACAAGATAGTTAAGATAGTTATGCTACTAATTTCTCTCGGTTCATTGAAAAGAAAGGTTTGTGCTAATATTGTTTGGATAATTAAATGCCAATATCTTGTACTCTGAGTAACTAATTTAAAGATAACAATATGCAATGTATTAACTATAGTTACCCTCTTATTATCTTGTTTTGAAATTTTGTTCTTTTTCCTTTTAAAATAAAATAATACATTTTGTGTGTTTTGAAGGTAATAATTATGAAATTAAAAGAACAAAACATGTAATTTCAGAGATGAAATGCATGATATTTCCTCAGAACTGAACCAAAAGTTTTACTCAGCTTGGATGTAAAAAGAGAACCAGGCAGAGAGACACATGACTATAGTCCCAGATACTTGGGAGGCTGAGGCAGGAAGATTGCTTGAGCCCAGGAGTTCAAGGCCAGCCTGGGCAATACAGCAAGATCCCAGCCCTGTAAAAGAAAATACAGAGAAAAAAAATACAGAGAAATTTCAGAAGAGCTGGAGTAAACCTGTTTTCTCAACAGCCTGAGGTTGCTTTTCCTTCTAGTTTTATTGTTCCTCATCCATGACTTGACAGGAGTCACAAAAGGAGAAGAAATTAGGAGACATTGGTTTAATCTAAATCAGATCCAGATAGTATGAGTTTCATTAGGTGCTTAAAGTCTAATTATTCTCTCCATTAATAACAGCTCTACACCTACCAAGGAAGACCATATAAGGGGACAGAAGAATCTTTTGAGGACTCTACTATAGCTTGTTTCCCTTTCCCTGAAACAAGCCCCTATCTCATTCCTCAAGAACTGCTGAGCAAAGCTGTAGGAGTAGCCGCCAAGGACCAGATGTCAAAGTGCAGTGCAAGAATTGTCTCTACTTTGGCATTTTACTGCAATAATCAATCCCAGATGTCCTGGAACTCTGCTAGATTTCCGAAGTGCTCTCGTGTGCTTTTTACCCCACCTCCTCCGCAAAAGCAGTGACAACGCTCTCTGTACTTTCATTGCCAAAAGCTTGAATTCCTGGCTTTGAAAGCCTCTGCAAAGTAGTTAAAGCAGAACTAGTGCTTTGAAATTGGAGCTAATTCCAAGGTTAAATGATAGCTACAAGGGCCTCAAATAAGATTTTAGTGCATAGAGAAGACATAGAAAAATTTCAGCTTTGGAAAGAAGCTTTGTTTAGTCTTAATTTTTACCTGACTTACAAATGTATTTCATTTTAGTCATTTATGTATCAAACTCCTCCTTCTAAGAACTAGAAATGCTAATATGTTTGACATATAGTCCTTCCTGGGAGAATTGAGACACATGACCAAATTACGAATTAGTCTGTAGTAAATTTTAATAAAAATATAAACAAAAAAGAACAAGGAATAAATGTTGGGGTTTGAAATGTGAGTGCATTGGTTTCAGGTAGGGTTCAGGGTCTGCAAACAAATGTAGAACACAGTATCGGCAAACAGAAAAGAAGCCAGAGAGAAGTATTCCAAGTATCGTGAATAAAAGCATAATGTCATAGAGATACTTGATATTTCTGAGGAAAAGCATGTAGCCGTTAGTAGCTATAGTTTCTTTCTCTTTTGGGTCTGGCTATGTAGTTCAGGCTGGCCTTGAACTCAGTACATAGCTCATAGTGATCCTCCTGTCTCAGCCTCCCAAGTGCTAGAATTTTAGGTGTGCACAACCACATACGGAGAGTGGGTGTACTTTAAGGTATAGGCATAGAAACAAGCTACAGATGAACTTGGAAAGAAAGATCAGGGCTAGATTATGGAACTATTATGTGCTTTGCTAAAGAGAGTAGAATTTATTTGATAAACGGAGGCAGCTGTCAGAGTTTTGCATGGGATGTGACAAGTTTCCTTACTAGTGTTTGAACGTTAACTCTGAGAGTAATGGGAGGGATAGATGGATCTAGGGAGTAGCAGAAAGACCAGTCAGAAAGGAAAAACCAATAGTGCAGGACAGAGATGCTGAGACCTTCAATTATCTAAAGCTATGACCTAAGGAATATAAAGAGAATGGGTTGGGAAACAATTCAGAGTCTGTGTTAACAGACCTTGGAACTGATCAGATATAAAATGTAATGGAAGCAGGAATCAGAGGTGGCTTTGAAATTTCTAGTTCAGCAACTGGGTAAATGGCAATGCTATTAAATAAAATAGTATTGGCAAAAGGAGATCATCTTGAAGAACAGATAGGGGGACTAAGAAATGACTTCGGTCCTGGATATGTTATGTTTGAGGTACCCACAGTGCATTGATTTGACAATGTCTAGTGTAGGCTGTTGGCTGTAAGGACCAGGAATTCAAGGAGTTACGTTCTGAAGCCAATGGAACGGATGAAATAACCACTGGAATAAGTGTATATGAAACAAGATGCCTTGGAAAGAGCTTTAGAGAACATTTTTACTTATTTTGGAGAGAATACAGTGTGATGGTTGGTAGCAGAGCACTGAGGCTCAAATTCAGGCATTCCCATTGACAGTGGGACTGCCTAAGTTTTATTTTCATCTATAAAAGACAAATAATAAGAGTACTCAATTTTAAGTGCTTAATGTATGGCAGGCACATAGTTTTGTGAAATATTAATTATTCTTGTTGTTATTTTATTATTTAGAAGAACTGAGACAGATTGATAAAGAGTCCTCAGAGAATGAGTAGAGGGGAGAGAAAAGATAAGAAGTGAAAGGAGAAGCGTGTTTCAGAGAAAGAGTAGAAGATATCATTGTCACAAAGGCATAAAGACAGTTCAAAGAAGAATAAGTGCAAATCTCTAGCAAAAACAAAAAGGATTTTCAGTCTCATAATTAAAAGTTTAAAACATGAAATTCCATTTTTACATTTTTTTACATTTATGGGATTTTTACATTTATGGAATTTTTACATTTATGGAATTTTTACATTTGTGCTTATAATAAATATGGGCAACACAAACTCAGTTCAACACTACACATTGTGTTATACACAGAGATACAAAAGCATTGGGAGAGCAGCCTTCTGTGGAGTCCATTTGTGGGACTGATTGTTGATAACACCATTTTGGTGAGCATTTTGGGGAAAAATAATACAATGTTTAAACGTGTGTCCTGTGACTCAAAATACTGCTCCAAATTTGTCTTTTGAAATCTTTATCTTCTAGCACAGACGAAGTCCACTCCCCTGGCTTATTCACAAAGAGGTCATGGGTACATTCCTTCCCAGTTTGAGGGTCTTTTGTGGTTAGGAAGCTCAAACTCTTTTCAAAGCTGAGACCGATGCTTGTGAATAGGCAAAGAGAAAGAAGGTCCTGGTTCAATCTCTTTCAAAATCTGCTAACGTTCAAAATGTCAAAAAGTCCCAATGTTCATTCATTGCCTCCATAATTCCAGTTTGGTTTTGAATGCATCCACATTATCTGCTGACTTGAACATGGTTGTTATTAATCTTTATAGTGACATATTGGTTAAATATGGTTAATATTGGTTAATATTTTATTAAACAGGTTAAATATGCCACATGAATAAGCAAGATTTGCAGCCCATTCAGTGTCACTAAAATGTACTGTCAGTGGTGATGTTTTTCTAAAAGAAATTTGTGGAAGGACTCTCACAACTTAAAAACTCTGGCCCCTGATCTACCTGTAGAAAGCTGTCTCACTTCTGGGTATAAGATGCATGTGCTCTGTGTTCATCTCACAAAACTGCTCAGATGTGAGTTAAGGGCATGTACTTTAATGTGGTTGATAACTTTAATCACATCCTGCAAAATGTTCTTATATTTAGCTGTCATGTGCCAGCTAGCCAACATTTCTCAGTGGATAACACAGCGTGTAGACTCACATTCAGAAGCAACCTCTTTGACCTACTCATGACAGCTGTATACATACTCTATACTGACACAAAATAACCAATTCAGTTTTTCTGGTATATAATCATTCAAAGGCTTGAATAGTTCTGCAGCCGTGGTGTTAGTTGGCAAAAAATGTGCATTCACAGTCTCCTGAAAAATATATTACATAAAACCAAGCATGGTTACCTTGTTTTCAAGATCAGTAGATTCCTCAACCTAGATTGCATACTGTGGTGATTCGCTTAATCCTCCTTAAGAATTGTATCTCAGTATCCTCTGCTATTTCATCAATTCATTGAATTATGGTGCTAACCAAACAGTAACACATGGCACCCTTGGAACTGCAACCTCTCCTAAAAGTTCATGCGAATATCCTTAGCACCAGGCAGGCTAAACTCACCAGTAGTAAAAGACCTCTTAGGTATAGCAATGCAGTTAGCCACTAAGAATGATGCTGTCAGCGCAGACACAGTTGATGAAGTGGTGACCTTCAGTAATTGCTTCTGTTCTTGTTCACTTTTTTTTTTTTGAAAAACTCTAAAGGTTTTTTGTTCGTTTTTAATTTTATTTTGAAAAAAAACACAACCAAACAAAACAAAACAGAGTAGAGTCAATCACTACAAAACAATGAACATGGTACATGACTTCTAAACACGGTAAAAAGCGATAATGGCTACCATAATGCCTCTTGTTATCTACAGTATACCTGCCCATACCATCAGGGATGAGTAAAATCAAACAAAATACAACAAAATAAAACAGTAAAAACAAAACAAAGGAAAACAAAACAAAACAAAACAAACAAGGCAGAACACTGTAAGCAATATAGAATTTCAAGATACTAGTAGAACAGCAGTGGTTACCATGTTTGTTATCTTCAGGATAGTTGCCTACACTAAAGGTTTGTTTTTTAATGCAGGGTGCTTGGTCTTCAGGTGACAAGGCAATTTTGAAGTTTCCATAGCTTCACTGGATAGTCAATTGCCACATATTATACAAAGTAGGCCTGGAGAATGTGAATCTCCTTTTGCAATGAACTCCTAATTTAAGTAGGACTCTTGGTATTTTATTTTAAATAAAGTTTACTTTTTGTTGGTAGTCTTAGAGTCTTCTGCTTTCTCATTTTTGGGTCTTTCCTCCTTTTCAAGGATATTCTCTAGTGACATTTGTTTTTTTTAATCATTTTGGCCAGTGTTAGCTTGTGGACTTACTAAAATTGTGACTGAGACAATTGTGTATTGCAGAAAAGAGGCACAGATAGAAAATGAACTAATGTGTGGTAAATAAAGTAATGAATGGGTCATGTGGACTGAAGTAAATGTCAGATTCTGTTTTAAAGCCTAGTACTAGATGCAGCAGTACACTTCAAGTATATCAACTCAATTGCCACTATAAGGCTAGCTACCAAATGCAGCTTAATTGTTGCTTGTCATTCAATGATGGGTTTTGAGATGAGACTGCAAACAATTATGGTACAGTCAAAACTCTCTGCTTGTGTGATCTATATTTGCAGCCACTCCTTAGTGCTAGCATCACCACCTTACCTCTTCTTCAGAGCATCAGGCATTACATTCTCATGAAGAGTGTGCAGCCTAGATCCTTCACATATGTAGTTCAGAGTGGAGTTTGCACACCTATGAGAATCTAATGCCATTGCTGATCTGAGAGGAAGCAGAGCTGAGACTGTAATGTGCACCGTGGGGAGCAGCATCATTCAACTCCTTTGCCCTGGTTAGCTGGGAGCGTATCAGTTCCTAACAGGCCACAGACTAATGACTGTCAGAGACCTGAGGTTTTAAATCTGTGTTTAAATCTAGACTCTGTCACTTTCTATGTGCTACTAAGCAAGTTTTTGTGATATTTTTCTCTAATGAAGATTTAAATAAGACTATCTATAAAATGAAAATATAAGGCAGAACAAATGAAATTTTTTCACATAAATCACTTAGCACACAGGATCAGGATTATACTAAGTACTCAATAAATATTAACTATTTTTAAAATTCTACCTTTTTATTCAGCCTTACTGAAAGTTTGAAAGCATGGAGCCTTAATTTCATGTTTGTCTATGCAGCAGTCTAGGGACAGCTGCATAGTGAAGTTACTTTGATACAATTTTTGATAGATCTCATGGTGTAGAATCTAACAGGAGCCAGGAATACCATCTTGGTCTCTTCATAAGAAAGGAAAGGCACCTGCTGTGTAATCCCAACTCTGCTATGAAATAGCTAAGGGACCTTAAATCACTTAAACATTCTGAGCTCCGCTTCCTCATCTTCAGTCCCTCAGTTGACATCTGGCGAGCACCTACTTCCAGGTGCAGTTAAAGCTGCAAATGGTAATAACGATAAATAAAATATAGTTATTAATCTTAATAGATCAGCATTCAAGTGCAAGAGACAAACATGAAGAAACAATGAAAACGTGATGCATAAGTTCTGGTCTAGAGATCTCAGTGCAAAGAGCAGAAAAGAAAGTCCATGGGAGCTGGAGGCCTTCATAGGAAGAGTGACATTTGAGCCTTTTCTTAACAGGAAAAGTAAGAGCTCACCCAGATGGAGAAGAGAAGCCATTCCAGGAAGAAGGAACTCTGTATGCAGAGGCACGGAGGCATGACAGAGGGTCGCATGTGGAAGGAATGGTAAGTACTTAATGGCTATTGTGCAAGGCAGCATTTCCTGAAGAAGACTGAGGGAATGCTGATTTCAAGAGATTTGCCCTGGTTAGCTGGGAGTGAGAAAAGCCCTGTGGAAAAATGAGTTTATGAAAAATATAGACTGGGTTTAATAAAGTGGTATGGGTTACTTTCCTGAAAGATTCCTTAGAACTTTGAATATACTAAACTTTCCTCTTGGTATACTGAAGGACACACTTGAGAAAAGGATACAGGAATGCTGTACTTCAGGACATGAAGTCTTTGAATGACTCTCACTTAATGAGTTATTTTATCTGATAATAGGAACATGACCTCAACACATATTTCAGAACTATTTTTTTCTGTGTGATTCATGATGATAAGAACTGTAGTAATGGAGACAGACAAGCCTGAGTTTAAACCCCAGAAGTGCTACTTTCTGGCTACTTCAGATTTTGGTTTCTCAGCTGTAAAGTGGGGATGAATATAGTATTGATCCTAGTATTGCTGTGAGAATGGAGATTTTTATGTAAAAGTACTTAGCAGAGTGCTTGGCCCCATAGTAATGTGTACTAAATAGCACCTATTTTCAGTTTCCTGAAATTTTTACTTTCTTTCTTTTTTTTTGATGTTTTTTAATGTTTAAAAAAATGTATTTGTACACTTTATATAATGATAATAGGGAATTTGTATCTGTACATGATGTGTTGATTTTTTCCCATTCCCCTCCTCCACTGCAACTCTTCTTCCCCTCCTTATTTACAAAAGCTTGCTCTCTTTCTTTTTTCTCTTCTCTTCTCTTCTCTTCTCTTCTCTTCTCTTCTCTTCTCTCTTCTCTCTTCTCTTCTCCCTCTCCCCCTCCCCTCCCCTCCCCTTCTCTCTCTCTCTCTGTCTCTCTCTCTCTCTCTCTGTCTCTCTCCCTTGGTCTTCCTTTCCACACCATTGGTTCATAAAACACATGGAGACAGGGACTGGTTACTTTCAAAAGCTACCATCAAGCTGTTTTGTTGGTTCACATCTCAGATGTCATCTAGAGCTTATCAACCCCTAGAAACACATAATATCATACACAAGACAGTCTGACACCATTATTTAAGCACAAAACAGATACTACTCACTGTGGAAATCCATTGTCCTTTTATTGAAAATTTCAGGCAAGGGGAATCCTGCCACCTTGTGGTAGGAGAGTAGTAGGCAGGAGGCCGAGTGTAGTTTCATCCCTAGCAGTTTCAGCCCTCAGATCTTTGCTGTCCACCTCTGAAGTTAAGGCTTTAGGTCAGCTGATTTAACCTATGCCTGCTTCCTCTGCCAACATAGAATCCCATTATCTCTTAGCTTCTTTTGAAGTAAGTTAAAGTACCAGACAGCTTTCTGTATTTTATGCAACCCAGCAGTAGGCAGAAAATAAACCATAGTCCTTTTATCATTGTTTTTTTTCTTTTCCCTTCCTTTCTCCATTCCCCCTTGGAAACAAAGCTCTGTAAATAAGTAGGGAAGGGAGGGTTGAAGGGAGGAGAGGGAATTGGGAAAAAAAGAAGAATCAAGATATATCATACACAGGTACAAATTCTCTATGATGAATATGATTACTATGAATATCTAAATTATACCAATAAACTTAATAAAAAACAAGAAACCAGAGTCATTAGTAGAATTTGCGTTTTTTTTTAAAAAACCCAAGTTGTTTGTAAAGTATGTATCTTATATTACTATAGAATTTTTTTTCAATTAATTAAGGTCTGTGAGAGCCACATTTTTGTAGACTTGAGACATACACAGAAGGTGACTGAAGAACACTTAATTAAAACTGTGTTTCTGAACCAAGTCCCTTGGGCCATGTTACTTCTAGTACCAGCTCAGGTCCTCTCTGTTAGGGAGGCAGAGTATGGAAGCATTTATGGTTGGAAACAGGGGAAAAAAATCCTCTTTCTAGTACGTGTAAAATCTCTGTGCTTGGGAGAAAAAATTGCCTGAAAATCATCAACTACATAAAAGGCCCTGAATGAGCAGATTTTCAGTTGTCATTAAAAGCAATCGGGGTGCTGAGATCTCCATAATTTACCATCTAAATCAAAGGACAAGCTCCCTGGTGTCTTGGGAGAAAACCCAACCCATTGGAGGCCGATTAGAAGAGTCGGCACTTCTGGAGGTATGCAGGGTGGGGAGATAATGCTGACACACTCGGTTGCCTCAAATCAAGCACAGCCTCCTAGCTCAGATGTGGCAAGGATTGGGTGCTGGGAGAAGCAGGCTAGTCGTAAAGGAAAAGAAGGGAAGAACCAACAAAATACACAAATGGGTTTGTTCTTTCCTCTAGGTCTTCTGTTATTAGTAAAGAGAAAACTCTACAATGTAGTCAACAATAAAGACAACACTGTTGACAATAAAAATTACAG
>RJWT010037025.1:0-13105 GCA_004365215.1 Cuniculus paca | reverse complement strand
CACAATGGAACAATGCCCACCCACACCTCTGCCTCTGAAGTGTCTGCTGGTCTATGGCTTAACACTGGGCCAGGCCCCCTTGGCCTTGGCACTACTCACATTTTACCATGAATGTCTGTAGCATTCTTGACCTCTACCCACCAGATGTCAGTAGCATCTGCCCTCCAGTTGCAACACCCTAAAAATTTTTCAGGTTGCCAAATGCTCCCTGGGGGACAGAATTGACCTGGATGAGTACCACTTGACCAGTGTCTCAAGGGGCTGATCTGATGACCATTGGGCTGAGCTCTACTCTACTATGGATCCAAACTCTTGGGCTCAGAATGGAGCTTACTCAGTGTCTTACAGCTCTTCTGATCTATAACAGAGCCTTTGGCTCTAGAGGGGTTGGTGACATGAAGATGAAGTGCAAACCAAGCATCTCTTCTGTGCCAGTCTTAGGCCCCATGTATGGCTATGCCATTAAGATTTGATTACACTGGTACCTGGCCTCTAATCTTAAATGTTCCAGTTTTTTGATTATCCCATGCTTGTAGAACCAAGATGTGAATTATGGCTGGAGTTGCAGATGGTGCAGCATACATTAGTGTCCGATAAGATACAACAATCTTCATTTCTGAGCACAGAGCTTCTTTGAATCTAATTTCAGTGTGGAGAATATATTTAATTCTGTTCAACAAAAGTATAGAGTCCCAGTGGGCTTAATGATCAAGAATGCATTGGTTCTAATTAATCTGAGCAGCAATAGTGCTGGAGGCTGGAGCCACTGCCTCTTTTGGAGGTGGAAATGTGGTGAAGAATAAGTTATCAGTTTAATTGTGTGAAATTTTCCCTCTGGTGTTCTGTCTTTCAGACTTGCCCACAAAACTCCAGGATTGCTACAGATTATACAAAAGAACCTAAAGAACAGATCATTTCAGTGGGACCTATTAGGAGAAAAAGTATGTATACTCCCTAAAACACACTATAAATTATTGAAAGGGTGGGATTTGAAGGCTCAGACGTATTTCACCTGTGATGTGGGTCTTGTGGATGTGAAGGTGGCATTGGGGACTCCAGTGTAAAAGGTTGACTGCCTACTCCATTGTGCAGAGCTTTTCATTGGTTTTTAAAAGCTCAGTGGGCTTTGCTTTGTCCCCTTCTCTCTTTAAAGCCTTCCCTTAGATACAAATTGAAAAATGAAACTATTATTAATATGCCCACTACTCGTTTTCAGGGTTGGACTGGTGTGAGGACAATGGGGGTTGTGAGCAGATTTGCACAAGCCGGGTGGATGGGCCTCTGTGCAGCTGTGTGACTGGGACCCTGCAAGAGGACGGCAGAAGTTGCAGAGGTAATGGCTCCTCCACATTGGTGAAGGCAGCTCAGGGACAGGGCATTCCTTACCCCGGAGACAAACTCATATTTGGGGCCCACTCTGCAACTTACTTATGAAGATTCCAGAAATAAAGAAGGAAAGATAAAGGAAGAACCTGTGGAATTCTAACACTATTTTGGAAAAAAAAAAATTAAGGCCCTACTTTGTCACCCAAAAGATATTTTTTAAAAAGTATCCACCATATCAGAACATATACTGGTCATAAGTCTAGCCACCAAGTCTACTAGGATGGGTCTAGCATTGGGGTGTTTGCTTCAGTAAATAAGACAGCTGAGAACATGTTGCCCTGGTATCCTGTGAGGTTAACAGGACTCCCTGCAAGGTTGAATTAATTCTACTTCTTTGCTGTCTTAGGGTCATTTGGATAAAGTGGGTTCTTGGCCATTAAATGTCCTTTATTTAGTTGAGTGCCACAGAGATGACAGATCCCTACCAAACTGACATTTTCCCCCATGTACTATGTTCCTCTCTATCCACAGCCTCTAACTCTTCAAGTGAACTTCAAGTATGGACGCTGCTCCTCATCATGACCCAGATTTCACTATGGCATTTTGTCTATAAATCAGGCATGACCTCATAATTCACTCAAGGTTGCTATATAAAGTACTGTAATTTACTTACTTCAACTTGCTGTAGGATAAAGAGTGTGTGTCCCTAAATCAGAACCTATTTGAAAATGTCCAGCATCTCAAAGTCATGCCACCTTCCTCCAGCAGTCAGAGGTCTGGAGGTGAGTGACATTTCAGGTTCCTCTTTCAAAGTATGCAGAGGGGCTTTCTGAAAGCCAGTTGTGGCAGGCATGTGTATATCTAAAATTCTAACACAGTTGCCACAAGGAACTTTGGTTCACTCAAAAAGCCAGTAAAGGAAAAATTCTGATGATAGAAGTTTGACCTAATACTGACCAGAGAAATCTGTCAAGCCACTGCTGTTTCTGGATCCCAGTTTTTCACTGACAGAGGGCCTGTTGCAATGATTTTGAAGTAATGACTGGAAGGTTTGACTCTTTCTAAGGAATCTTTCTGAAGTTCGGAAGTGTCTGATCTCTGATATGCATGTGTTGCTCTCCTCTGTCATGTGAAGCCCCTCCCCACCGCAGTGGACCTCCAACTTCCCAAGTTGGGTTTGGCCACCTGGGGAAGCTCACCCCACTCCCAACCCCATTTCATCCCTCAAACCCAGTACTTTCTCTTTTTACAAATCAACCAAATTTTAAACGTGTTTTATCCTTAAATAAACTTGTGTTTGAGTATTCTCATTATTTGGTGGTTGGAATCATTCTTATCAATGTTAAGCTTTGAGAGTAAATACCAGACTATGATTCAAAACAGAAAAGAACAAGCAGCAGCCACTGGACTAGGCAGGTGCTGTGGGCCAGAGCTTTAATGTGGTGTGTTACATTCCTGTCATGAGTGCTTATAGAGCATTAGGGGAGCAGCAAGGTGCTTTGCAGAAGAGAACCAGGCAGCGTCCTCCTTTGTAAGCAGCATATGAACACATACTTGCTGTAATTAGCTATGAAATAGAGGGCCTGCTAAATGTACCTCTGGAGTCTCTCACTTTTTAAGGTTAAACACAAATTAATACCTGCCTCAAGTTTATTTTGAAGTTGTATTAGATTAAAATGAATAGCATTCTTTTTATTTTTCACGGCATTCTGAAACATTGAGCAAAAGTGTTTAGCATCACATGGGCACGATGCAATTCATGTCAAAGGCACCTGTGTCATATGTAACTGGGCTGAAAGAAAAGGGTGTAGACCGGGTCCACCTTGAGCTGCTTTGTTTTCCCAGCCCCCACCTCCTGGGACAGCCAGCAAATTCTAGCTGATCTCAGCAGTCACACATGCGAAGTGGCTATGAGAACAACTGATACTGATGGAGAAAAATAGGCATCTGCTTGCGCTTGGCATCTTAAGATCGTTTGGAAAAATGGTGAACACTGAGATAGATGAAGGAGTCCTATTCAACCTGAGTCACAATATTTCACCTTCCTGTGAAAGAAACTGATGTCATGAGAATGTTCTGTTTACATGAAAACACAACTCTTGACTGTCCCAGACTTCAAGACAGAAGATTCAGATGAGTTAATTATACCATTTCTATCCACACCACAGAAGTTAAGATTTGCAAAATCAGCATATGGGTTGAACACAATTATGTTCCTTGTGTTGTTTTACTTGAGTTCCTTAGATGAATTTTAAGTGAAAATGTAAAAAGGGGGAATGAAATATTATATACTTGCTAACTTCTTTTTATTGATTCTTATACAAAAGTCCTAAGAAATCACTGAAGTAAAAACTATAGGTTTTCTTTCTTTCTTTTTTTTTTTTTTAAAGCTCTTTAATTAGATCCTTTCTTGCCACATTTTTGTTCTTGGTATCTGGCTTTCTCCCTTCGATGGCATCTTTGATTTGTTTGTCACTGGAATAAGCCACATTATGGTGCCCTAACGGGAGGCCCCAGGTTCTCTATGACTTGAACAACAACAGCTTGTTTCTTGCTTATGAGAATAATCTTCCTCCCGAGAGGAGATTGATGGAGGTTTCATTATCTTTTGATGTCGCCAGCTTACCATGTGGCTTTAAGATCACTCTCAGCAAAGGATAAGGACATAATCATATCCTACCTCTTTCATGTTTTCGTCTGGAAATGATGCTTATTGCTGCTGTCCCCATTACATTGGTCCATGCAAATCATATGGCTGTAACAAACTTTCAGAGACTTGGAAGTGGAAACTTCCTATGTGCCTCAAAGGAGGAACTGAAAATCAGTGGTGTGGCTCTCACATTGTCTTCAAATCAATCACTTCTATCAGTTTAAGGAATGCTTCCGACAGAACCTACAACACACAGCCTTAGTGAACTTCATGGAGAGCAGAATTGGGATATGATCTTGACCTTCCTACTCATTCTCTGCTCAAAACATGGGCCATTCAATGCCTCGATACCTTATTTTCATGTCTATATAATGAGAACATTAAGCTTCTTTTCAAATATTCTTATGTCAGAAAATGACACTGGTGGAACATAAGACACATGACAGTGTATGTTAAGATAATTTTAGAACATTATCTTTTTGTTGTACTCAGAAAGACTTGCCACAAGGAAGACAAAGAGAGGAAGAAAGCAGCACATGCTTAGCAAATGTTAAATGGCAAATTAAATGGGAATCTTGCTGACTTGGTATAAAGAAATAACATTTTGGGAACTGGCATTTCTGACAACTGGGAATTCTATAATTAATATTTTTTTTTTACCAGTAGTAGGTATATGCTGTACTCAAACTCCTAATGGCAAATCTTGAGAGCACTACTTGTTTAACATAGTTTAATATTCTATTTTTAGAATCATTTGACATTTAACAAGAGCTTGAAATCTAATAAAATTTCTTTCAACTAAAGGAATTAAGTAATTATTAAAAGATGACAATCATGCAGGACTAGGGTAATAAAGAATAATTTTTTCTTTACTAATTCTGAATTAATTAAGCATTACCCAATTCTGAATCTCCCAGACTCCTTCCCAAAACTTAAAGCATTTCTACACCTTGTATTTTATTGCAATTTGGCTCTGTTTAGGACACGATGACATTTTTCAGTGCCCCATGTGCTGACATGCAGCACAGCCCTGTGAGAAACAAAATCAAACAGTACCCTCTAGTGTCCACCTTTTATTTTTGCACAAACCCAAATGTATATCAAATCTCACCAATCAAATTATGATTTCCACCCCCACTCCAGAACATTACCAGAATATAGCTTTAGAAAACACATCAAATGCCAAGGACATTTTCTGGAGAACAGTATGAGATTTATTTTTATGCCCACAGTAAGCCTTATTCCAGGAAAATACCAACGTTTGTCTTCCCGTGCAAATTTTGCCCTTAATATCTATTTCTCTAGCATGATGACAAAAATAGCTGCTGAGAAAAATTAAGTATCTCTTTAAAATGTTGAGAAATAAACAATCTGATTAAGAAAAACCCATAAAATATTTAGCAGCCTTTTCTCCCCCAGCAGAATGTGAAATACTTTCCTATGCATCTACAGCACCAGAGCAATAACTCTGCTCTGACTAATGGAAGGCTCTGTTTGTGATGGTTTAATTATGTTTGCTGAAATACGACTCTCCTCTAAGACAACATCTCTATGGCAGAGGGACAGATCTCAGTGTCTATAGATAGAAATAAAATACAAAAGACTCATCGTTCCATGAAGAACTCGGCAATCAAATTCTATTTGCTAAAGAAACAAATAGAAGAGGAAGATTCACTGTGTATTTGCTGTGTTTCTGTTTGCACATAGCCTGTAGGTTAGCGACTCATTTCTTACCATAAAATACTGATTGTGAAGTATTTTTGAAAATAAAATGTTCTCCCATTAGATGGAATAACAATACTTTATGCTAATGTAGCATTTCCCATAACTAATGTTTTCTCACCTGTGTTGAATACTGCTCAATCTTGAATCAGTCTGTGTTTTGGCAAAGAGATTCGAAAAGTGTTGAGCTGAAGTTATACTGTATATGGCATAAAGTACTAACTAAAGAAAAATGCAAGCCCACATATATGTGTGTTTGCATAAATTTATTTAGTAGTTTTCAGTTTCTAATGAGACATTAGCATGATAATAGCCTTTGAAGAGCAAAGAATCAAAGAAACAGAATTCTGGACTTTCTCCCCCTTATTTTTAAATTATCTTTGTGGAATACTTAGTGTGCAAAAATCCATGTATACTACCCTATTTCAAATGGGTGAACATACATTCTTATACTCAAGAAGATAATATTTAATTACCTTAAGGCTTTCAAATCTTTACATTGGATCTACCCAGAATCTGTAGGTTTATTTATTTATTTATTTATTTAAAGACTGTACTCAGGCTGCAGATATAACTCCATGGCTGAACACTGCTTAATATGCAGAGGTCCTGGGTTCGATTCCCAGCACTCCAAAACAAACAAACACTATAGTTACTCAGAAATATGCTGCTAAATTGTTTATTTGTTAACCCAAGGTAGAGAATGCATGGTTCCTAGTATTTTCCTTTTTCCTGACACAAATGTTGTTAATTCAATAGTCATTCGGTCTTTAAAGTTTGTTTATATAACTACGTGGGATTGGAATCCAGAAGTCATATGAGTGTGCTCATTCTCACTGTCTATCAGTTTTTATATTGATGACTACAAAATACTGTTAAGGAGTAGCTATATTCGATAAGGGCAGGGAGTCTGTCCTCCTGAAGAATCACAATCAGAAAGCAATTTGGCAAACGAATTGGACAAGGGGAAAATGATTCAACATATAACATGAAAGCATCCAGGTGTCTTGTCAGAATATTCACAGTGTAAAATGAGAAAAAGAGCTGGCAATAGCACAGAACACAATTTTCACCCCCCCCCAAAAAAAAAAACCCAGACTCTAAATGCTTATTTTGAACATGTGAGCAAGAAGAGTAGTGAAAGTATTCTGAATATTAATTCAAGGGTAGCAGAAATGTCTTGAGCCTAGAGCTGCTTGGCCTCTCTAGATTTTATTCTTGTCTCTGTTAACATGGTCTAATGATATTTTTAACCTGGTTCTTTTCAGAGGCAATTATTTCATTAGTTAAATTTAAGTGGAGTCCAAAAACTAAGCTAACAGAAGGTGAGAAATCCCCTAGACCACAGAAAAGGTAATGACTGAAACCAGTTTAAACATGTGGTATTTAGACAAATTGACCAAAGCCACAGCTGACTAAATCACATGGGAACATGTCTCCATTTTATAATGCTACATATTTTTATTATGAAAAATAGTTTTAGATGGTCATAACACACAAGAACTTTGCTGAACTTTTGAACATTATACTCTCAAAAACATACATTTGACAAAAGTCAACTTTCCCCTGTAGACTCTCAAGAGGCATTCCCAATTCACACCTCAAACCTGTGTTAGTACTGTAGTACAAGCTGCCCTTGAACTCACTAGGCAGTCCAGGCTAACCTCGAACTTGCAGGAATCCTCCTGCCTCAGCCTCCCAAGGGCTGGGATTACAGGTATGCACCATCATTGCCTGCTCTCCAATAAAATACTACCAAATGCATATGTTCTAAGTCTTCTGCCAGAAAGTATCATTCTGGGCTCTAATGTGAGCAGCAAAATCAACAATAAAATTTGTCATCTTTGGATCTCTTCCCAAAGGTGGGTTTTTAAAAATACCAGCCACAAAGCAGGAACTTTGAGTCACTGACTACTGGCAGTTTGCTCTCATGATTTTATTTGTATAAACAACTGAAAATGCAAGCCTTTTAATCAACTTCCACATTATTGATTCCAATTCTATGGTGAGTTTTTCTTCTCACTAGAAGAATGGACATGCACATGGTTGGAAAAATGAGGGAGACAGAACATGTTAGTTTTCTGAAGATGAGATAAGAAAATGTCATTCAAATGTGTAACCCAGTGTAGCTGAGGATGGTGGAGGCAAGGCCAGGACTCAGGGCTGCGGGTGGGCACCACACCCCTCCTTCTGCGGGTGCCTGAGTTAGCCAGGTCAACCAGATCCCATTGAAGGCATCTTCCTCTTCCAGAAATGTCAAGAAGAGAGTTTGCTTTTCTCAAATCTCCTCAGCAGATTTTATTAAAAGGTAGAGAATGGTCAGAGATAGAGCTCAGCAGCATAAGTGCCTGATTGGCAGGTGCAAGTTTGATACCAGCACACACAAAAAAAAAAAAGTAAAGAAAATAATCTTAATGCTGAGATACTTAGAAATACTACTAGAAGAACAATGACTCTCTCAGATTTAATTCAGTAAGGAAAAATCTATTGGACCCAAGAAATGAAATAAGCATAAAAACATGATTTCCCCAAGGAAGAAAGTTGAATTTAACAAAATAAATCTGAGTGCTAAAGGAAAGAACAAGGTGTTTTGACACTATTATTTGTGAATAAACACAAGATCTCATAAATGAGAAAAACCTAAATAAATTACCCTAAAGAGTAAGTAAATAAATATTAAAACCAATCTATAAGATACATAAGATACACAGATTATTTTTACCCCAGGATGCTGTTAACCATTTCCTCGTAGTCACTAAGAGCAGGTTCATTTTATTTCCATGGGGTCCTCTCTCTCTCTGTCTCTGTGTCTCTGACTCTGTCTGTCTCTGTCTCTGTCTATCTTTCTCTCTATCTCTATATCTCTATCTCTGTTTTGTGTAAATTTCAGGTGTTAAGTGAGTTGCAAGGAAAGAACTTCATTCTGGTGAGTCTTAAAATTTTTAGTACTTAGTTTTAAGATTTTCTTCTCTAAATCATGTTATTTTTTAGCAAAAGCTCTACTTTCCCTCAAAGTTAGATAGTATCAGCAATGTATTTTTCCATATCCATTGACCTCCATGTACTAGTCTTTCAGAGGCTCAAAGAACATCTGTGTCTTCCTCTGCCAGCTTGCTTAGTTTTGTCATGATAATATTCGAAACCTGAGTGGTAAAAAAGAAATTTTGAGGTTTGGTTGTGTTTTGTTTTTGTAAAAGAAATCTGGAAGAAACACAAGATCCAAGATTTTTATTAAAACCACATGAAATAGGACACATGGAAAATACTGGATAACAAAGTCCTTTGAGTGGTGTGGAAGAGAAAAGAGAAAGAAGGAGAAGAAAGAGAAGAAAGAAAGAAAAAGAAAGAAAGAAAGAAAGAAAGAAAGAAAGAAAGAAAGAAAGAGAGAGAGAAAGAGAGAAAGAAAAAAGGAAGAAGAACAGAAGAGAAAAGACACTTTCATTACTAAACAAATCAGTAAAACAAAAGGTAAAAAAACAAAATTTTACCTTTTTGTTGTTGTTGTTGCTTAGCCAAAATCAATTGGCCTAAAGAGTAGGTAAATAAATATTAAAACCAATCCATAAGATACATAAGATATACTGTTTTCCCACAGTATGTTATTAACCATTTAACCATTTCCTTGCAGTCACTAAGACCAAGTTCACTTTATTTCTATGGGTCTGTCTCTGTCTCTGTCTCTGTCTCTCTCTCTGTTTCATGCAAATTTCAGGTCTTAAGTGAGTTGCAAGGAAAGGCATCAAACTCCCCTTTAAAAGTACTTTAGAAGAGAACATGTATGCTGCTCTATTCTTCTGTAACAAGAATGCCTTAGCGTGAATTGGAAATTCTTAAGCCAGGAAAAAATTTCAAGAATGGAACCAAACTCAAACTGGAAAAGCAGCTGTCTTTCCCAAAAGTTGTGAAGTATAAACTCTGTGGAAACTTTGTGCCTGACGTGTCTGATTTTGAGCTTATTTGTGAATTTCTAAGGTTCCCCTTGGAGGTAACACTCTTACCTATTTCTTCCCTGTTTCTTTAGTCTTTGGTGATTTGTCCTGTCAATCAACTCATCTGGACTATGTTAGGATTTAGAAACTTAAAAAAAAAAAAAAAGAATACTGGTTGTTGACTGTGAAGGTTAAATCCTTCTAGTTTACTGAAGATATTTTTTACAAGCCAGTTATTATTCACTTATGATATATAAAGCTGTATGGTGAGAGGTTAGCATCTATTATTTCCTTTAGTTCCCCCTCAAGGATTCTATGAATCAATGTTTTCTTGAATTTAAAGGGAAATAAATAGTGGTTCACAAAGGTTAAGTGACTTGTTCAAAGTCATTTTATTTGATTCCATAGACTTTGATAGAATCAAAAGATCATTGCAAGGAACATCTTAGAAACAGCATGGCATAATTTGTTAGCCAACATCAATGTCTATTTGGAAGGTAGAGGTCAACCAAGCGAACAATCATTAATGGAGAGTTATCACATGGATTGTAAAATTTTAAGAGAATTTTAGATTTTCATATTAAAATTAATTCCACACTGAAATTCCACCCAATGTAAATTAATTTTACTCAGAGTATAACAGTTCAGAGCACAGATTCTGGAGTGATAGCGGTCTGAATTGGAATTCTAGCTTCATTGCTTACTAGTCAAGTGTACTTCATTCTTACATTCATCAAATATTATTGTCTACCTAGTAGTAGGTATTAGGGATACAGTGTTAAATGAACCAGGTATAGTCCCTGCCCTCAGAGAATTTATAGTATAAAGGAACATAGCAATAACAAACAAGCAAACAAACCAAGAAAGGTGTAATCGCTAAAGTCCTATGAAGAAATAGAATGTTATAGAAAAAAATGGTAGAGAACTTACTTAGGTAAAGCAGTCAAGCAGGTTTGCTGAGATGGTAGCATTTCAGCTGAGATGAAGGATTAAGGAGGAAGCAAGTCAGTATCAAAGGGTGGGTATCAGGAAGGGTTTCAGATGGAGGCCAGAACAGGGACAAGGTCCAAAGTGTGGTGGGTGGCAGGTTTGCTGGGATAAGAAGCAGCTAGTGTGGATGGAATATTCTAGGATGGCATGATTTAGAGCTGGAGAGGTCGGTAGGAACTTGTCAGTCATAGGAAGGAGTCTGAATTTATTTCAGGAGAAAATAATGAGCTAATAATGGATTGTAAATAGGTGAGTGACACCATTCAATTTACACTCTAACATAATTGCAAATACTATACAGAGAAGGACTCAGGAGGGAAAAAAAGAAGTGAAAACAAATGACTATTGTATTCCATGGTTGGGATACAGTTTGTTCTGTGTATCTAGAGGTTGCACATTCATGGATTCAATCAGCTATGGATTGCAAATATTTTTTAAAAATTGCATCTGTACTAAACATGGACCGACTTTTTTCTCATCATTATTCCCTAAGCAATCCATTATAACAACTACTTACTTGTATTTACATTGTATCAGATATTATGGCACCCTGAGAGTATTTAAAATCTATAGGAGGTTACCTATAAGCTATATGCAAATACAATGCCAATTTGAGTGCCACAGATTTTTGTGTTGGAGGGGAATCCTGCATCCTGGATACTGAGGAGCAACTATGTTGGTGAAAGTGCAGGGACATGGGATATTGGAAGAAATGGAAGGTTTTAGGCTGGATTTAGGGGTTAGAAGTATGGGATTTGGGCATATCTTGGATTTGAAGAATGGTAGGAGAAATTCAAGTTGTTTCTGATCTGTGTAAGGAAATGGGTGATGACACAGCTTTCCTGAGCTGGGAAGATTTTGGTGAGAAATAGTTTCAGAGAGAAAATCAAGTGTTGAGTTTTGTACACATTGACTGAGATGTCTGTAAGAGTTCCCAGTAGAGGTGTCAAGCAGACAGTAGAATAGATGACAGGAGCTCACCAGATGAGGCTGGGATCATGATAAGCCATATAGAAATCATATACATTTAAATGGTACTTTAGATTTAGGAGGAGGGAGGAAGAGAGAGACAGAAAGAGAGAGAGAGAGAGAATAAATGAAAGGAGCCTCAAGAACGAGAGGCTTGATGATATATGAGATCTAAATTTAGGAACAGAATGAGAAAGTACGTAAAGAAACCAAGGGACTAACCAAGGGAAACTCAAGAGGATTATGTGACTAATCCCATGGAAGGAGATGCAGGGGAAAATGGTTAATCACTAAGGACAGGAGGATCTTAGGCAAGATATTCAGCCTTTCTGAATGTATAAAATTTATAAATAAATGAAAATATAAGCACCACTTGACCCTATTGCTGTTCAGAGAATAAGTGAAATGATAAATTTCAGTTCTGTATGCATATATTAATTATATAGTAGCTTAAAAAGTCTTATAATATCTTTTTTATTTATTTATATTTTAGAGAGAATAGAACAAAACAAAACAAAACAGAGCAAAAAAAAGCAAAAGAAAACAGAATACAGTCAAACACAAGACAGCATTTCAAAACAGAACACAGAAAGCTACACAGGTCTTCAAAACATAACAACAGGAGATTAACTATGGTTACCCCAGTGTCTCTTGCTTTCCTCAGAATGGTTGTTCATACAGTTACAGACAATAAACTCAAACAAAACAAAGCAATACAAAACCAGATAAAACAAAAGAGCACTATAGGCCATGAAGTTGGCCAACAAGAAACCAGCGATGGCTACTGTAGTGTCCAATTTTTCAAAAGGGCTGCTCCTATTTTCTCACATATTGCAATCAAATTGTAGGAAAGGGACTTAAACCAATCAAATCAAAGAATAAAAGCACTGTTGGACTTCAGAACCTTTTTTCCATATTTATCGGGAATTTTCTATCTTATTGAGTCTTTCAGTTTCTTACACTAGGGAGACAATGCAGTATTTACACATGTGGGTTTGTTTTATTTCACTTATGAGTATGGTCTCAAGTCGCATCCATTTATCTATAAAAGCCTCAAGGTGATCATTTTTTATACCTGAATAGTACTCCATTGTATAAAAGTACCACATCTTTTTTATCCATTCCTCAATTGATGGGCGTTTGGGTTGTTTCCAAGATTTGGCTATTACAAATTGTGCTGCTATAAACATGGGTGCACATATATCACTGTGGTAAGATGATTTCACTTCTTCTGGGAATATGCCCAGAAGTGGAATAGCTGGGTCAAATGGGACTTCCAGTCCTAGCTTTTTGAGAAACCTCCAGACTGACCTCCACAGTGGTTGCACCAGTCTGTACTCCCACCAACAGTGGAGAAGGGTTCCTTTTTCCCCACAGCCTCTCCTGCATTTATTGTTGGTGGTTTTCTTGATCCTGGCCATTCTTTCTGGAGTGAGATGAAATCTCAGAGTTGTTTTAATTTGCATTTCTCTAATGACCAATGATACTGAACATTTTTTCATGTATTTATTTGCCATTC
>RJWT010037024.1:0-13135 GCA_004365215.1 Cuniculus paca | reverse complement strand
ACCAAAACAAATCTACACCCAGACATATGATAATCAAGATCCCAGAAATTCAACACAAGTACAGAATATTAAAGCTGTTAGAGAAAACAAACAGATCACCTATAAAGGAAAATCCAGAGTTCACTACAGACTTCTCAACACAAACCATCAAGTCAAGAAGAGGCTGGAGTGAAGTATTACAAGTCCTGAGGGAAAAAAAAAAACTTCCAATCCAGATTGATGTACCCTGCAAAACTTTCTTTCAAAATTAATGGAGAAACAAGATACTTCCATGGCAAAGAACAACTCAAGGAATTCATGACCACCAAACCAACCCTACAAAGATTACTAAAGGACATTCTAGAGAGAGATAAAAAGGACCAAGTTCCGAGGAACAGTGGCAGAAGAGAATTATCAAGCAGGGCAGACAATTGAATGGAGGGGGAAAATAGGGGGGTCAATGGCAGGAAAATAGCATGACAGAGACAAGGCAGTTCATGTTGGCCATAACCATTAATGTAGATGGCCTCAATTCACCAATAGAAAGAAACATAGGCAGAGTGGATCAGGAGACAGGATCCATCAATATACTCTATACAAGAAACTCATTTAACTTGAAAGAAAATTCATAGACTAAATGTCAAAGGAGAGAGAACAATACTCTATGTGACAGGGAGCCAAAAAATAAAGTAGGGGTAGCCTGCCCATCAACTGCAGAATAGATGAGAAAGACATGGCATTTTATTTGGTGGAAACCTACTCAGCTATAAAGGAAGATAACCTCAAGGCTCTTGTAGGTGGATGGAGGCATGAGATCATGCTCATGGATGAAATGGTTCAGAGTTACATGAGTGAATTTTGTGTTGTCTCCCTACGATAACAAACTAAAGGAGTTAGTGGGATCCAGAATGCACTATACATATTGTGAAAGTGCAAGGGGAGGAAATGTCTAAAAAGAGAAGGCAGTGGCCATTGCTATCTAGTATCATGATTTGAACCCCATATTGTTTTCATTGTTCTGTTTATTTGTTTTGTTTTGTTTTATTATATTTCATGGCATGGACAGCTACTTCAGAGATATCAAAATATATTATGGTAGCCATTATTGATTTCCTATTATCTTTTTTTGAAGCCCTGTATTGCTTTCATTGTTTTGTTTTGATTGATTTTATTCTATTTTCTTTTGTTCGATTATATTATGTCTGATGGTATGGGCAACTACTTTGCAGATAACAAGAGGCCTTATGGTAGCCACTATTGTTTTACTATTATCTTGTTTTAAAGTCTTGTATTGCTTTCCTTGTTTTGTTTTTATTGGTTTTATTCTGTTCGATTTTGTTTGATTTTATTATGCCTCATGGTATGGGCAGTTATTTTGCAGATAACAAAAGGCATTATGGTAGCCATTATTGATTCCCTTTTATCTTGTTTTGAAGGCTTTTACCATGTTCATTGTTTTGTTGTGATTGACTCTATTCTGTTTATTTCATTTGGTTTTATTCTCTTCAAAATAAAAAGAATGCATTTACTAGCATGTCTAAAATAACATAGAAGGAATAGAGTAATAGTGGCCATCCTTGTGTTGTTTGACTTTTACTTTTTTATTTTTCTGAGACAGGGTCTCACTGTGTAGTCCAGGCTGAACTTTAACTCACTATGTAGCCCAGGCTGGCCTCAAACTCATGGCGATCCTCCTGCCTGTCTCCCAAGTGTTGGAATTATAGGCTTGTACCTCCCCGACTTTTGTTGACTTTTAATGACACTTTACAGTGTTGTGTTATTAAAAATTAGTTTTGCTTTTGTCTTGCAGCCCTCCCTCTGTCCTTCTCTCTCCTGCTCCCCTACTCTCTCCCTTCATTTCTTTTTTTCTCACTATTAGTTTATAGCTGACTAGCTAACTTATATTAGGAAAGGATTCATACATTTTGTTAGAAGGGAATTCAAATTTTGTCAAAAAGTTTCAGATTTAATAGAGACAAAATAATATTATTCTTTTCTTTAATCAGGAGAAATATAAAATCAGAAATATGAAAATCAGCATTAATTTTAAAATAGTGTTGTGCTTCTCTTTGACATAGAAATATGTTATGCTCTTCTATAGGTATCATCCCCCTTAGCTACTCAGAAAACTAAGGATCAACATTCTTAAAAACAAAGGGGAAAAGATTGCAGCATGCCTTCTAACTACCAGCTTGAGACAGTCAACTTTAAAATTGACTGTGGCCAAGTACAGCAGCAGAATCTGTATTGTATTTTCCTTTCATTCAATGTAATTGATAAGAAAGATATTTGTTCTAAATTATCTTATTTCTCAAGTTCTCTTCAGTCATCTGAATCATAAACTTTACCACTGAGATTTATAGTAACATGAAGAGTTATGCATTTGGAGAAAAGTAAATTTAAAAATATGTACTGGTATTGCTCAGTTAATTTAACAAATTACTTGTTGATTTTTACCTTTCCTTTCTTTGTTCTAAACAAAGCTACAATAACCTGCAACACTGCTATGTGTGTCTTGAGAGGACTGCAATATTGCATTCTCTCTCCCTCCATCATCGAAGCCTGAAAAACCAAGCAATAAACATGCTTTTGACAGTTTCTGAACTAAAAATCTATGAGCTCGGTTTATGCTTTACACCATAAACATGAGAGTGACTCAGAGCTGGGACTTGGCCCAAGCGGAGTCTCTACGCACCCTCCCCTAACCTGCCTCAGGCAGATCCATGGCTTACAATGCTACAGAGGGTCCTAAAATGTGAAGTCTGACCCACGCTCTTCGATGCATTTGAGACTGGCATCTTCAACTGCTTGCTTGTTAACTCAGTATGGATATTTAATGACATCTTAAGTTTATTTTGACTAGAACAGATGCTTAAACTCTGGTTCCTTTGATCAACCACTCACTCAACCCCATCCCGCAGTCCTTGCCTGGCTCCTCACAACATAACTTGTTCTTTTTTACAGCTGCTCCAAAGTGTAGAGACACCAGGTACTCCGGGGTTTATTTCTTTTCTCTGGGAGCCAGGGCGATGCAGGGGATGTCTCCACAGAATCCTCTGCACAAGGCATTGCTGGATGTCAGTGGGCCATTCTTGCAAGGAGGATCTGAAGAGCCCTAGTTCCTGGAGACATTCATGCAGATATCCCCACACTACTCTTCGGGGCCCCCATTTTTTTCAACTGGTACCTGGGCAAGGAAACTTCTGTGAGGCCTTTTGTGAAGCCTATTAACTCAAAGTCTCAAGCCCTCTGACTGTTTCTCAGTCATGCATGTCACTGCAGAGAGACAATGTCTTTTAGAGCATATCAAAGAAGTCCTCTGCATCTCGTCCTTACTTACAGTTGGTGACTAACCTTCTCAGTGACCTACGCAGATTGTCAGTGGGACTTAGGAGTAACCTGCCAACTCTGCTGTCTTTAGAACTCCTCTCTCATTCCTTTACTTTTTTTTTTGGTATACTTTTGTGATCCATAATAGTTGTATTCATCTTGGAAAATTGGTACACAACATATCTTGACCACTGCCATCATTATACCAGCAAGGGAACTCTTCTTAAATGGGAAATTTGCTAACTCACTACCAGTGAATTTTGCAGGGGGTCATCACTAAGGATTCTAACATGCCACACATCTAATTGCAGTAGGGATCCTTGCCAGTTTCTGGTAGGCGATCAGTGTCTGAATCCTGTGCGATGAATGTCACTCTGAATCCTCTGAATGTCACTCCTGTCCAGTTTTTTCCTCTGAGAAGCCAAGGTTGGATTAGATTTGAATAAATTTAACTGGGAGAAATACGCATAAAGAAAAAAAGAAAGGAGCAAGAGTGGGCAGAAATATTCACAAGGTCCCAAAGCTCGCTTGACCCACAGGAAGAAAAGACATTGAGTAGAAGGGTGGGAGGAGCCAGACTGCAGTGACCCTGCAGATAAAAGCTGCTCGGGACGGGACGCGAGAGGGCGCTGTCCCGGGGCAGAGGCACCCGCACTCGCTGCTGGAACCTCGGGGCTGCTCTGCAAGTCCACCTGCATCGGAGCGGCATCCCAGGTTACACTTGAGGTCTCAGCGACTTCACACAGCGATCGCACGATTTGTGCTGCTGCAGAGCACTCTCCAGGAATAATGTCCTCCTAGCATTTTCTTGGTGGGAAAATATAAACCGGTCATTTTATTCCTTTGATGATTACACAGTTACTCGGATTTGTAAATGTATCTTCAAGACTGCATGTTTTTGTAGTTAATTTATCTTGAATGCATACGTTTCGACGGTGCTGTAAATATTTTTGCATGTATGCAAGCACAGCACTGAAGCCGTCAATCCCATTTTTCTATTGCTAGGATTTTACTCTGTCTCCTTTCATTTTTGGTCAATATTGGCACACGTCTATTTTTTCAGCTTTTTTTGAGAATCAAATTTTAGCTTTATACATCATCTGCATTACAACTTTCTTCTATTTCATTAACTTTTTATCCAATTTTACCATAACAAATTTTTTGCTTCATTTTGCTGTTCTTTTATTTTATAAATTTTAAATTACAAAGTATCCTCACTGTTTTCAGTTTTTCTTCTTTGTTAAAATAACACACTTTACACTAATAATTCCTGTATTTCTTCAATATTTACTTGTAAATATTTTAATTTATCCACTACATTTTTCAATCTTAATTTATGAGTTTTACAAGTGTGATGTTATATTTTAAATGTTTAAGTGTTTTGCATAACAATCTAATTGACTTTGACTGCATTTCACTGTGATCAAAGGAATGTGTTACCATTTTGTAAAAATTTGTATTATATTGTGATAATCAACATTTGAATAGTTCATATTATCTGAGAAAAAGTTTAATTTCTAATTTTTGTAGTGATAGGCATATGAGTAATGTCTAAGAATGTTTTTAAATTACATTTTAAAATTTATTAAATATTCATGTTTCTTTCTGTATGAGATGCTTTAAATTCCAAAAATGTTTCACTTTGTAATTTTAGGATCAATCCCTTCATCTTTCTCTTTATTCATGTGGCATTCCAAATGCAGAATTTCTTGAACATTGATGAATTACAATTTTTTTCATTATAAAATGACCTTTTATCCCTAACATGCTTATCTTAAGGTTTACTAAGCTGCGTAAGCTTTCCTTTGATTAGCCATTGCCTGATATTTTTTCATCCTTTCGTTTACATATTTGCACATACTTACGTGTTAAATAGGAGTCCTATTTGGGGGATAACTGGAGTTTTGAACTCCAATCTGTTTTCTCTTTTAATTAATATATTAAAATCTACATTTACCATGATTATAGACAGACGCAGGAGGGCTTCTTATATTTTGAATTTCTTTTGTGTTGCATTTGTATTGATTTATCATCTATATCTTGAATGTTTTACTGTATTGCTAATGAAATGTTTACAAGATGTATTATTTTCATTTCTTAAGTTCATATTCTCCCTTTATTGATGTTTAAACTTCCTGAGGGAATTGTTAGTATCTGCTTAACAGCGGTAACTCAGGTTTTTGCATTTGAAAACATTTTTTGACTCTGTTTTCAAAACGCATTTGGCTACGTATCCAAACCTTGTTTGACAATGATGTTCTCTCATTATTCTATATACAGATCTATGTCCTTGGGCTTTAATTGCTAAGAAACCTGATCGATTTAATTATTGCTGCCATTCATGTAAGGGAACCTATATCTTTCTCTGGCTACGTTAAAATTTCTCCCAACTTGTGTTTTTCAGTATTCCTGCATGCCTTTAGATGTGCTTATCTCTGCAGCTACTCTGTACATTTTAATATGTGCTTTGTGAGCCTGCGAGTTTATGTATTCAGTCACTGCAGGGAAAATTTTAATTATGTTCTCAAACATTTTGTGTCTACCAAGTTTCCCCTCTGTGGTGGCTTGGGTCTGGGTGGTCCCCAAAAGCCTCAGCATTCAAAGGCGAGGCTAGAGAAAATGACTGGACTATGGATTGGGGTTCCATAAGCGTTCTGCTGGCAGGGGCACCCCCGGTTAGAGGGGATTGGTGGGGGCATGACCAGGAAGGCTGCGTCGCCCTCCTCTCTCCCCTTCCTGTCCACCACTACCGGAGCTCACAGTATTTCCTCCACCACAGACCTTCCCACCGGTCTGTTTCCTGTTTGCAGTCTGCAGACCACGGACTGAAACTTCTAAAACTGAGATCCAAAATAAACCTCTCTTTCTTTAAACTGTCAGGCACCGAGCGTCTCAGGGACAAAGAAAGTGACCGAGACACTTCGGTGCCTCCACATTGTTGCACTGCTTTCACACCTCCTGTCTCGGCAGCAATCACCTGGAGCCAGGGTTCCTCCTAGCCTTAACAAGCCTCTCCTGATGGTGGCACTGACCTTGTGGGTCGTGTTCAAGGTTAGCTATGTGTTACACATTTCTTCCTTTCTGTGTCAAGTCTCAGCTCACATCTTCCTAGCTACCACTTGTTTTTCCTAGGCCTTTCCAAATACTACCCTGCTATGCTTTTTTACCAACTATTTTAAGGTTAATCTTTCCATTTTTGGTTAGTTTAATGTCAACCAAACTTATGAAGGGGTAATGTGTATGATGCACACCATTTGGACAAGCACAGATAATTATGTTAACAGCACAATAGTGAAAACATTCTCTTCCTTCATCCCAGAAATGTCTGAGTTTTCATTTATAACTCCCCGCACTGGGCCCTCACTAGCACACAGTAACCAATGATTCAGTGCTTGCTACTGTAGTTTTTAGATGTTTCTTTTCTGTAACACTGCATGTCATTCGCCTCTAAAACCCAATTTTACCTGAGGTTACACCCTGTCCTGCTTCCTAAGAGGATTATTTTCATTGTCTCTTTTATTTTCAGTACTGCTGAAGACAATTACCTTTAGATGTTTCTATTAAACTTCTTTTTAGCTGAGAGCCACCAAAAGAAAGAAGCACAGAATTTATTTTCTGCCTGAGGCGAGATACAAAAGTGATCAGGAAAGAATGTTTTTTGTCCAAGGACATTTCATTCACCTCCTTCATTACAGCTGCAGGTGTGTGTGTGTGTGTGTGTGTGTGTGTGTGTGTGTTTTAGATAAATAGTAAGCTTTTTCTCACCTTTTATCTCACTTATATTTAATTTTTACCTTTTTTAAAAATATGTAGCACCAGTAGGAAATTGGAAATCTACAGGGAGTCAAACTAGAGAGATCTTTAAAAAGTAAAGATGTCTTCTTCACCGAATATTGCTTTCACAAAGGAAAGAACAGGTTTAGCACTTTTTCTCTGAATACTATTGTATCTTACAGGTTGATTTTTTAATCCACTTTTTAACTCATAGTTTTTGTCTTTAGTTTCTGTAGAACTGGGGATTTAACCTAGGTTTTTCACAGTGAGCTTCACCCCACGCCCTTTATTATATTTATGTCTTCATTACATTTTTGAGACAGGGAGTGAGTCACCACACTGTGCAGATTGGTCTCCATCTTGCTGTTCACCAGATTCTGCCTCCCAGGTGCTGGGACTTTGGGTCCATGCACTCGGTTTTACTTTTCTTTGGGTGTGTGTACTCTGCAAAGGACTAATGGGTCCTAATTTACATCTAGGCTTTTTGGATGTTAAAGAGGTTGCCAGGTTATAACAAAAGTAGAACTATTCAATAATAACTTTTTAACTTATAGATTAAATTCCTAGGAAGGATTGTCATCCTAAAATTTGAGCATTACCTCCCCTGGGGATGATGGGGAGGGGAAGGCTTCTAAGCCAGAGTGCTCCTGTATTGACACTTCCAAATCAAAACTACGGTCACACGTGTGCAGGTGATTCAAAATGCTCTGTAAGGAGCAGACAAATTGTGTCCTAACTTGAAACACTGAATCTTTTCCAGATGTTTAGAAGTGGCTGGGATATTTTAAATGAATAGGTATTAATATATCAATTTATAAATACTTGTTTGCCAATTTTATATGGAATATTGTCTTTGGGGAACTGTTGAACCACATCTGCGAACAGTGTCAGCACTTGTTTGGTTGTGTGGAGGATGTTGGAGGTAGGCAGTGACAGAAGGTGACGTGCTAGTGCATTGGTGCCAGGATGCCTTCAGACACCAATTGTCTCTATGTTTTGTGGGTTTTGTTTTGCTCTGTACGCAATGGGCAAGTACATCCAAATTTTTCAATATGTAGTTTCACTCTGTTAAAGAGGATGCTATTACATAACAAAGTGCTAGTATAATTAGCATATCTTGTAAAACTTTTGTTGAAATTCATAAGAAAAGTTGTCCTCTGAAAATAATTTTGCATAAGTATTTCTTCAACTGATATACCTGTCATTACATATGCCTGTACTATTTTGCATGTGGAGGGCAGGGAGAAGGAATTAAAGAGGAAATATTTCAAGGTCAAAATGGTTATATTTAGAAGATATATTAGGTAATACTCATTACTGCATATGCAAGTTTATGTATCAGTGCTGCATGTATAGTGGACAAGTTCTTATATGAAAAACATCCAGTTCTAGATACTTAGAAGGACTTGGTGTAAGTAAAAGTGCAAATAGGAGACCAAAGCATTGTTTTGCTTAGATCTGAAACATCCCCCCAAGTTACCCTGTGTGTGTACGGTGACTGAAGCACAGAGGGTGACAGCTAACTTGTGGTTAAGAGGTGGAGCCTGGCTGGAGGAAGCCACAGGAGCATGACCTGGGAAGGTGTGTGCTTGTCCCTGGCTCCTCCCCTCTCCCTCTGCTTCCTGGCTGTCACAGGCTGAGCAACTTTCTCCCACCATGACCCACTACCACCACGTTCTTGTCTCAAAGCCAAACAACAATGGACTGAAACCCTGAGCCAAAATAAACTTCTCCGCCTTTAAGTTGCAGGTATGGTGGATTGTATCCCAGACACAGGAAAGTGACTGCAAAACATTTTGGTAGCAGAGAAGTTGGGTTTTTCTATGACTATATCTCACATGTGATTCAGAAGCTTTCAGAAGTAGTGTAGTGTAGGAGTTTGGAAAAGTTTGAAGGTGCTGGTTAGGGAAGCCCTAGAATGCTGTAAGTCAATTTTAATGAGCAGCGCATGGTCATACCTCAGAAGACCAGAGTGCTTATAGAAATGTAGATAGTAAAGGACAGACTCAGAAGTCTTCAGTTGGTGATAAGCATTCCACCAACATCTTCAAAAAGCAGACATCGCCTAAAGAGGTCTCGAGGCCAGAAGTCTCAGTGAAGCTACCCACCATAAGCACTCTTCAAGCCTCAGCATAGAAAACAAACAAAAAACAAAACAGAAAAATACCCAATCAAAAATGTGCATCTGACATAAATAGACACTTCTCCCCAGATGAAGTACAAATGGCCATGAAATACATTAAAAAATGCTCAACATTGGTGACCATTCAAGAAATGTAAGCTAAAACACTGAGACTCTAGCGCACTCCAGAGAGAACTACTGTCACTAAGAAATCAGCTAAGAACGAATGACAGAAGAGGAACTCTTCTCCATTGGGGGAGGGAGTATAATTGTACACTATAGAAATCTGCATGGAGAGTCCTCAAAAAGCTAAAACTAGAGGTTCCTTTCTGTAGCTATTCCCCTTCTAGGCATCTTCCTGAAAGAGTTGAAGTTGTAATACCACAGTGATACTTGCTTAGTCGTGTTTACAGCAGCACAATTACAGTAGCTAAGTACTAGAGACAGCCCTTATGCTCAGGAACAGGTGAATGGACAAAGAAAACATGGTGTTTATGCCCGGTGAAGTACTCATTTGCCATCAAGAAGGGGAAAACAGGGATTTTTAGGTAATTGGATGGACCACAAGACCACAATCTTAAGTAAATAAATCAGACACACAAGTTTAAATATCAAATTGTTCTCTTCTGGAAGAAATCCAAAGTATAAATAAGGAGCAAATCGGAGGATACATGTTTGGAAGCAAGAACTTGCTCAAATGGAAAGCGAAGTAGATGGAAGGAGCAGGAAAGGACAGAAGGGAAATGGGATTTAGAAAGTAACTGCAGGAAACAAACGGAAATGGAGCTTTTGCAAATAGCATGGGGGGAACAGGTTGAAGGGTAAAGAAGGCGAGGGGAACGAAAAACGAATGAAGACGCGTTGTGCAAGTGTACTGTGCACCTCCCCCATCATGAATGCGATCGTTATGTAAGGCAAACGCATTAAAAAGCGTAAATTAATGAGCTGTACAAACAATACAGCATTTTAATTGCAAGTCTGACAGAGGCCTGTTGCCTTTTACGGCTTCAGTGACGTTCTTGTCCCCAGGAAAAGCAGGGTTACGTTTTCTTTCTGAGTTGAGTACGTAGAGCGATCTTGGTTATCATGTTCCGCTGCATCTTTGGGGTTTTGAATTGTGCATATTCGCGATTATTGGAAGCGGATGAGCCGCAAGGCACAGTCTCAGCTGCACACACGCCGCACTGTGCCCCACAGGGACCTATGCCCCTGAGCTGCTGAATGTGAACAACTTCGCTATTTTCGCCTCATGCATGAAAATTTAAGAAGTACTATTTTAAATCCCCGAACATAACTGCAATGGAAATTGTTTTAAATACTCCTCGGATCAGAAGCTGCATAGTTTTCTTATTTAATCAAACTGTATTATTCAGATGCTGCCACCGCAGTGATCCAGACACAAAGCAACGCGCGCTTTAAGACATCGTTTTCCTGCGACCCTCGTGTCTGCAACCTGTATCCACATTACCGTAAATCCCTGAATCATTGACCCGTGGAGCGCTGGGGCCGACGCGGAGCATCACCAGCCTGACTGGTGGAGGAGGCCACATCCCTCAGCATGGGCCACCGCACTTCTCAACAGGCCACAGCCAGCTCCGGAGAGGATGATTTGCTACAAAAAGCGTGAGCCCGGCCCTGCATTCCTCCAGCTTCCCGCGGTCACCGAGGTCTCCTTCTCTGCCAAGCACTCTGTCCACCAAGCCGTTCACCAGATCATGATCCAAGCTCGGGGCCTCCCCACAGCTGCGCATTCTACCACCGCGCTCTCGATTTTCCAGAGCTGTGAGCTATTGTCCCTGTCCCTCAAGTGCCTAGCCTGGGTCATCCGCTGCCTGGCCGTCATTCAAACAAAAATGAAAGAAGACAAGGGCCCCGGCTCACTAACATTCATCATATACAGTGCAGGTACAATAAAGCCTTTTAATTGAATGAACGTGATATTGTAATTTTAAACAAAGTCAGACCTCCAATATTTCCTATCATTGGAAATCACAGAACCATAAAATAGAGGGTAATTTCTGTCAAATGGGCAGTGGGATTTAAACTTTATACAGTAAAATGTAAACAGTGAAGTTTGTGCATCATCTCGGAGAAGACGGTTGTCAGTTTGACACCGGGACAGCTTATCACATGAGGAGTGTCAAACCGGGTCCAACGGTTGGACCATGAATCTTGTCAGATTAGGAGGATGGCAGAAGAAGCAAAAGGACAGGAATTATGAATCCAGGGAAGTAACACTTTGCTGAAGGTGTTAATAAACCAAGGGCTGCTCTTCCCTAGCTCAGCCCTTGATAAGAAAGCAAAAGAAGACGGCTTGAAGGAGAGAAAACTGATCTCTAAAAGCACACTGGACTCTCACTTGTGCTGCTTCTTTGAGCTCCTGATTTGCTCCATATATCTAGTTCGTATTATTCAAGAGTTTGAACTTTAATTGCTTTAATTGAGCTCCAAAATGACCAGTTTCTTTCTATTTTATTGTACTTGCATATCCATAGGTGATACCCCACCCTCCCAAAAATAAAAGTTTGACCTTTTAAAATAAAAATAAGAATTTTTTTTCATTCTTAGGTTTTTAGCAGTTGGTATATACTTATAATGGAGTGGTTTAAAACTATATATCCTCAGGATCATAAATATATTTAAATAGAAATATGTGATGAGTAGAATCTGTCTTAGTTACTTTCTCATTGCTGGGACAAAATACCTAATATCCACAAGTTAAAGGAGAAAAGGTTTATTTTAGCACACAGTTTGTAGAGGTTTCAGGTCATAGCCAGCTGGCTCCAGAGGAGGGCAGCATGGCAGAGGAGAAACAGTCCATAGCAGGGCAGGAGGGAAGCAGTATCAGCAGCAAGTCTTCCTTTCCCTTTTATTCCATTCAGGCTACAAGCCTATTGGTTGTTGCCACCTAACCCAGGGTAGGCCATTCTGTTATCCACACCCAGAACTAAGCTAAACCAATCAGTGGACTAACTTAGTTATCACCTGTCCTTAGTTCATGTTCACTATCCCTGAATCCAGCCATCCTAATGCACCTGAGTGGATTAGGCTTTGGGGGGACATCCAGATACAGGAAATAACAGAATCTTACTTAAGTTAATGAAAATTTAAAAAATAGAAGTATTCTCAAGATGTTCATCATGGAACACAAATCTTGATGTTAAGGGTGACTAAGTAGGAGTTATTTCCTCATACTCTGAATATCCTATTTCCTCATTTTTCTTCATGATCATCTTACCATGAGCATATTTGTTGCACTTGGTTTTCTTGATACCATCTCTGTAGAACTCAGTGATTATCACAGCACCTTCACTGTCGTGTTACTTGGTCCCACAAGAGCTGGCAGCTCGTTGATCTCATCCTCACACCAGCATATTCTCATGTCTGGATGAGATACGGCTTAACATGATCACTCTCTAAGCATCCTCAGCAGTCTACATAATCTATTTTTCTCATAAAATCACTTAAAGAATTATCTAGGGAGCCTGCGTCAACTCTGTTTTTAGAGAAAGACCGTGAATGCTGCTGCCCAACATCATTAACCTCAGGTGAGCCCTTGCTGTGCCTGGCCACCCTCTGACAACTTCCCACCTTTTATCTCAAAAAGTGTTTCTTGCCTTCATTCCTTTCTTCACAACGCAACATGACCACCACTCTTCTGGTTGACCTTTACTGTTTATTACCATGCTTAGAGTGCATGATCACAGTCCTTGTGAGGGTTAGAATATGTATGTAATACATCTCAATTCCTTTCTTCACAACGCAACATGACCACCACTCTTCTGGTTGACCTTTACCGTTTATTACCATGCTTAGAGTGCATGATCACAGTCCTTGGGGGGGGTTAGAATATGTATGTAATACATCTCAGTTCCTTTCTTCACAACGCAACATGACCACCACTCTTCTGGTTGACCTTTACCGTTTATT
>RJWT010037023.1:0-13144 GCA_004365215.1 Cuniculus paca | reverse complement strand
GGTACCTATCGCTTGTACAATCAAGTCAGGAGAAACACTGGGAAAATGTAAGATACAAAGAGCTCCTCTTAAAGACACTGGGGAAGGTTCCATGGAACAGTACAGAGAATATAATTCCAGACAATAGCTGTTGGGCTATGGAGTCTTATTCTTTGAATAACTGATTTCTAATTTCATACATTCAGAAACCTGGGATAATAAGTGTTCTCTTGTTTTAACAATAAATACATTCCCTACACAATAAATGCTTTCTCAAGTTTGCTCAAATTGACTGAGTATCTAGTTATTTGGAAGCAATAATGTGAAAGATAGTCTATGTTGTGATATTATCATGTTACAGATTTTGCATTTATTAAAAAGTCAGTTATTTTGCTTTATTTGGTACACAAATATCAAAGAAGTCCAAGTATCAACAAATAATGAAGAAACAATTGCTGAAATAAAATAGATTTTTGTATAGATTTTTAATGGAGTTGCATGGTCTGAATAGTACGTCAGTTAATTATAAGAAATGAATAAATGTTTTAATTACAAAAGATAGTAAGTAGCTCCCAAACAAATAAGCATAACTCTTACATTTTCACTAAAAATGTTATACACATCAAGGAGAAAAAGAAAGGAATATATCTATATTGAATTTTCATTAAGTACAGCACTAATAAGACTTTTAAAGCAATAGTAAGATTAAATTAAAGATATTTTGCACATGCTAACATTCAAAATAACATGGACATTCAAAAAAGGCATGAAAAAAGGCTTTTAGCTGTCTTCAACAGGTAGCTTGACTAATCATTGACTGTGCTGGAAAATTAACTGAATTTGATTGTTTCAGTCTTTTGAGAAGATTATGCTAAGAAAGAATTTCGTAAATTATTTCTTAAGGAAAGTGTCAGTGAAGAAAAGAAACTATCAGGCATATAGGTAGACAAAGCCTTCCGAAGTTAGGTCTTAAAACAAGCAAGTAGAATAGTTAGGAGAAACTTCAGGCTGCATCAGAAATGTGGGAAAGTCTTACCCTAGCTGATGGGGCTGCAGAGTCAAGATTGCTTGAAAGGGGAGCTCATATTTTGCAGGAGCGGTCACACTCTAATACCCCAATGGTGTGTATCAATTGGCTAGCAGCACCCTGGGCATAGCCTGGGCATGAGGGCACAGCAGCAGATCCAAAATTTCTGTGACTGGTTATCTTCCCAAGGGAAAAGCAAATACTCCCAAATGGCATTCTGAATGATGCACTTAATTACTCATTACTGCTATAACAGAAAGTAAGAAAAAATAGCGACTAAACAGCAAACTGATTCTATTTTTATTTCCACATACATTTATATATTAAAAAACCTCCACGAAAACAATAACTAAATCTTCAAATATGTAATGTGAATGCAGAATACCTGGAAGGGACAGCTGCACTGTCATCTGATGTCATTAACCTAGAAGATACTACATGGGAAGGGTTAGAGTGAAGAATTCCTGCAAGGTCATCCTGTCATGTAATCTGATCTAGAAAACACTGTACCTTTCAGAGGAAGGCTAAACTGCTCAGAGAGCTTCACCAAATCCAAAGACTACTTTTTCTTTTTCTTACAGGAGACAGTCATACTTCAGAGTGAAGAAGGCCAAGTAGAAAGAACATTTCAGCTATGTGCTGCTCTTAAAACATGAGAAATAGCATACACTTGCTTTTATTTTTGTCTAGTTTTCTGTGATTGCTTCTCATACTTTCTCCTCACTGAAGAGTTGACAACCATTCTATTTTAGTTTTTATTTTTAGTTTCTCAAAAACTGGAAGCTCTTTTCTATCCTGGAGACCTCGGGCAACTGTATCCACTTGCTAGAATATTTCTTCAAGAATTTTTTTTAGCATGACAGAATCTTTCTCTTATAATTCTGAGACTTGCCTTAAATAAACCTCAATTAGGTACAACCTCCAACTCCTGTTCTACATCTCAAGAAACTGTGAATATCTTTCAGAAAACTTGCATTATATACTTATTTGTGACCATATTTTATACAGGACTTTATATTTATTAAAATAGTAATAATACTGTTCGGCGTACTTAATGTGCAAGAAGTCATAGCACAGCAATACACACCTGTTGAGGAATCACTTATTAGACTAATGAATAGCTATGTATATCTTCACATTTTTAAAATGTATCAGAAAATTACAACACTTCCCCAGAAAGATTATAAAATTTTATATTGCTAGCACAAGTATTTTATGTATTGTTGTTCCTTAACAATCATATTTAGGGTTTAAAATATGAAAATAGTTGTTCAAATAAATCAAATAGTATTCACTGTTGTTGTATCTTGAATTTCAGTCAAATTGAATAGCATTTAATGTATATGGAGAAATATCTTTCTATTGTAAACTATTCATTTTACAACTCATACTTACAAATCCAAACTGGGTAATTTGGATAAAATATATATGATACTTATATGAAAATAAGTGATACCATAAGAAATAATGTCATAACAGAAAATACTTATTGTGTAGTGACACTGTATAGGACATTGTTATTATTCAGGAAAAAAGAGATAAAGAAACTTATCAACCTATCCTATTTTATGAAATTATTAAACTATGTAAGTGTATAAATAAGCCATTAATATTCAGTGCTATACACTTGATCACATGAAGTATTAATCTAATTATCGATCCCGAATGGTTTTCACGTTCTGGAAAAATAGGGGAAAAAAGCAAGATAATTCTGTATATGTTGAACAAGTAAATCGTAACAGTAATATACAAGTAAATGATAAATAATGATAATGAAATGTTAACAATTTAATGTGAAAAGTGTGTACATATTTCTAGACTCTGGGTTCTTTTTCCCAACTTCAAAATTTGTCAGCTTTATTCAATGTTTCTCCTTGCTTTAGGCTCTAATTATTTGCCAAACTTCATCATGGAATTTTTTCTCTACCTTTTGAAAAGTCAAAAATTTTCAATTTTTACTACAAAAATTTGTTGACATCTTAATAAATTAAGGCTAACAGTCAGTCATTTAATAAGTTCTTTCTTATACTTTTATTTATCCTGACAGAGTCTGTTGGTCTAATAAACCCACCGTCAATAAATTACAAAAAGCAAAAGAGTTGCGTTTGCACTCTGTGGAGCCCTGAAGTCCCTACAATCTGTTTCATTAGACCTAGAGAATAAACATTTCCTGACCTATATTAAGGTATTATTCATTTTTATTTCTGTGTACTGCAATTTATATTGATGGGGTAAGAACAAATTTTTTATGATTATTGGTACAAGTCATGGGATAGGCATCAAATATTCATCATAGTCATATTCTTCACCACCATATGATCATAAAAATAAAATTTTACTTCCATTTATGAATATTTTTAGACAGGTGTGGTGGTGCATGCCTGTCATTCCAGCACTTAGGAGGCTGAAGCAGGAGAACGGCTGTGAGTTTGAGGCCGGCCTGAGCTACAAAGTGAGTTGAGTGCTGGCCTGAATGCATAGTGAGACTTTGTCCTAAAAAGACCAAAAAAAATATTTTTGATGAACTACTACAGACCATGAATGTAATTAAATCTGGACCCAAGAGTGCATGTCATTGCTTCTGGCGATTAAAAGAGAAGTCTGCAGAAGATGGTACTGCTGAACCCTGAAGTACTGTCATTCTCCCAAAGAGAATTCCTGAGGCAATCATTTGATTTGTGAGCTTAACTAGCAGCTTCATTCATGGAATATATTTTTTCCCTAAAAAGTATTTAAAAATATGGCTAGAATGTTGGATAGATATTTTATATTAAAAATATGAGTGAAACAAGTCAGTTACTTCAAGCAAAGCACTGAAAATTTGTTGCCAATAAATAAAATCCCAGCATGCAACATAACGAGGATGATTTTGAAATCTTCCCACCTACAAATTATTTTTCTGTTGATGTCAGTATCAAAGTGATATTTTAAAACTATATAATAAAAAGGTCAACATTGAAAATCTGTACAACTCATTGTAGACATGCTTTCTAAATGAGCAATGCATGATATTACAAGGTGGATATAAAGTGTATCCCAAGAACAAGATATACCAATAGATTTCAATGTACTCCAGTGTGAAGTGTTCATTGAAATAGTTCCCGACACTACATTACATCTAAGCTTTAAGAAACTATGAGATGTTTATATGTAGTGTAATATCAAAAAACACTTACCTAAAAAGGCATTTATAATGTGTTGTTCATCGTTGAGAGCTACAGTGTTGGCTTTGCTCTGCTTTTTCCTAGTCCCCGAGCACTGTGCAGTTTGACTTTAAACTGTCTTAGCAAGTCTCCCTGTTTACTAAGCATCAATACTCTAAATTCTGTAGAAATATAAATGTTTGTAGATTTATGAAGGTGATAATTTGTACTTTTCTTATCCTGATTTACCTTTTTTTGTGGATTAAGCACTCAGGCCAGGGATAGATAAGAAGGGTTATTGGGTCAAATCATGCCCCAATATCTGTCTTAGCAGTTGGGGATACTGGTAACTAGACTGTAAAAAAATACAGATGGGAGGATTGAACCTTTCTTATTTGTAATCAGAATAGGTAATTTGGAAATTGGCTTTATGCAGACCCCTTGAGGGTTTTAAATTTTCTTATTTTATGTTATACAATATCATTATTCTAATACACTTAACTCCTTAGTTTTAGACACGGGGCTATAAAAAAAATCATAGAACTTGGCCCTCTCATTTGCTACCATTTACCAAACAATCTATTTGCACATCACTGTCTCTTAATATTGTACACTATAGACCTGAAGCAAGGATATGCGATTAAAATTCCAGAGTCTTTGAGAAAATATAAGGGTTTATCAAAAGTGTGCCTCGGAATCCATATTGCTGCACCTAGAACTCAGCCAGAAAAGTACTGCCAGTGTTGGCTATGTCCATATTAGATAAAAACTAAGAGCTGGTTAAATTCAATAGAGGCAGCACCCAAGAATGTTTTCAGAAGTCTGCATAGTGCAGGCTATTCCAGCTTGACTATGAAAATCAGACTCAGCTTTTCCTGGTTGTGGCAATGATTCTATTATAAAGCAAGGAATATCACTTTGCATACAGTCTTTAATCATGAGAAACACAAACCATAGTAAAACTGTACTCCTTTTCCTATTTTTCAGTGAGATCCCAATCTGAGCTTTAAATTCTATGCATGTTTTCAAAGTTACTACATTCAAACTGTCTGTGGGAGGTTTAGGTGGAGGGTGCTACATCCAATATACAAAATTTTTTTCTTTTTCTCAAATGTCTGTTGGAGGCAATGCAAGGGTCAAAAAAAGAAATTTATTTAAGACCCAAAAGCCATAAATGCATTTCTGAAGGCTTGTAGCAGCCTGAGGTTCTTTATGTCTAGGAATCAGGTTGGAAGAAAGTGTCTATGCTCATGATTGAGGGATGTCAGTCTCAAGAGGATAGAAGATTATTTATAGTGAAGTAAACATATGTTCAATATTCTTGACCAGAATGGAAAAAATGAAATTTGTTAAATATGTTCATAATTATGTTGTGAATCTCAGAAATATCTTATCAAAGACCACTTGATAGAAGACTGACTCCCTCTAATAAATTACTCCTTTACATCTTCTGTGGGTCACGCATCCCCTAAATTCACAGTGGTACAGCAGTGCAGAAGGCAAAGTGCCACTTGACTTTGTATTTTCATAGGCAAACTCCATAGATAAGAGGAATGCTTACTGAAAATGTAACTGATCATGCGTTAGTGACACGAGGAACATGGGAACAAATGGAGAAAGAGATTAGAATATAGATTCAAATCAGTCTCATGTTAAGGAATGTGATAAGCATTTATTACAGCACAATAAGGACTTAAGAATCTTCCCATCAATCTGCTCATCTTCTACCCTTCATTGAGTTTCTAACACTCTTAAATTGTATACACAGAGAAAATAAAGAAAGTGAAACAGGTGGATTACCATTAAAAATGGCATAAACTACTAAAAATTCTGGCATTGAAAAAAATATGCTTTTGGAATAATTTTATATTTGTAGATTAATTTGTAGCAGGCTTAACTTTTTTGAACTTCGCAATCCAAGATATTTAAATTGAGCAACAACTATGTGATGAGCACTGCATATGTTCATAAGAGCAAAACCATTCATTGGACACTTTATCTGTTTTTGAAAGGATCACAGTGTGATGGGAATGGAAAACATAGACACTAAATTTCTGGAAATATATTAAAAATTATGACAGAAATCCACAGAGGTTATTATGAATCTTACCTGTATGCATAGTAATTTCTAAATTATTATTAATCAGAGTTACCAGTATAAATATGTACTAATAGGTAAGGTATAGTTGTGATTCACCTCAAAAGATCGCATAAACACCATTTTGGAGTGTATCTGATGCATATCAGTTTTAATATGATCCAGGGTATTCATATTCATATTCTGTCATAAACAATAAGGTCTTGAACCCAAGACCTGCTAACTATTCTTCATACTATAACTAAAGGAATTGCTAAGTAGTACTTATATATTGGTAATGTTTACCCTAACATATATCAATGTCCTTAGTGTAATGCAAAGCTGAGAATTCTTTTTTTTTTTTTTTTGCAGCACCGGGGATTGAACTCACAACCTTGCACTTGCCAGGCAGGCGCTTAGGCTGCTGAGCTAAATCCCCAGCAGAATTCTTAAATGCAAATTCCTACAGCTTTTCATTCTGTTGAGAATATTTCTATTGCCAACATATGCTGAGTCAACACTCTTGCCTCTCCTGTTTGTGCTACTATTTGTTCTGAGAAAAACTATTTTATGAATGATAGTGATTATCAAACTTGGGATCACATGTTCTTTGGTGTATAAATATTTAAATGAACATTATGAATTCATTTTCCTTACAACTTGAATGAAGTATTCTTCAAGAATTTCCACATAAAGAAAATATGAAGCAATTTCAGTCACAAGTCAATCACTTGGAACACAATCATGGTTAAATATATAACCCCTAACACCACAGCAAATTTCCCTCATGTTTTCTCTCTCCTAGGGTGCTAATTTGTTGGCTTTGCTGGATAACATGATCAGTCAGATTTAACTTATTGATTTTAGATTCACAATCTGACTCCACTACTATTCAGTGAATAATATTAAACACATACTTCAGTTTCCCCATATACAAATTGAAGATAGTAGCATAAAAATAGAAATGTTCCGCTATAATTGCAATAGCAATTAAAGATCTCAATGTGTACCTGTAGTACCAAGAGAAAAATACCTATAAATTATTAATGATGTTTTTATGGAGGCTATTTTTGCAGATATTTGAAGAACAGAACTGACCAAAATTGTCTGTATTTGTTAACATTTAATATTTATTAGATGTAATTTATTTTTGAAGCATAAACAATTGTTATAAAGAAGGAAAAAATCTCTCAGAGGCTACCACTTGAAGGCTTGTTACAAATGCAAAAAAAAATAATAATTTATTCACTCCCTTACCTTAGGAGAATATGTGAAGATTAATGAGTTGTTTCTCTGAGTTCAAATTTTCCACATGCACTGGGTCCACTATGGTGATATAATTAATTTCACAACACGAGAGTTTTGTCATCCAACATTCCCGTGCCACACAGCTATGATAAGTATTCTTTAATTAAACCTCAGAATTTGCCACTGTTGCTAATAGTGCAGCTGGAGTACAGATATACCTCTGTGGACCAAAAGGTTTTAATATGCAGCTGGGGAAGGTTAATAATAGAACATTTACAAGAAAGCATTCTTAGTTGGTGTCTAAAGTTCTTAAAACTTTTAATAAATACTCATATCTAAAAACAGATAATAAGAGAGGAAGAAAACGAGCTTGTGTTTCTGACTATAACCTACAGAGGGCAATAAGTTTTGCTTCTTTAGACCAAGGAAATGAGAAGCTTTGGGGTGTTCCTTAGCTCATAGTTATAGAACTATCCACAAGCTAGAAAATTAACTTCCTCTGAATGCAGCTGAGATATTCTTTTCTTAGATACTTGAATACAAAGAAGTAGATCAGATATGATTGATTTAATCTAATGCTTATTGCTGTAGCTCATCAAAATTAGGAAGTATTTATTCTACATCTGGTTTAAAATGTTTGATTGATTTTTTTCCAGTCATAGTCAAGTAAAAGAATGAATAAGTGTATTAATTCCAAAGTCCAAAGGAATGTGTTTGTCCTTTATGTGGATTCATGAATTTGTTCAAATCTGCACTATTCAATGGATGAAAATTAGCTGAAGTAATACCTTCTAGCTCAATGTGTAATGCATACAATTCCATTTCAAGCATTTATTGGATTTTTAATCCTAGAAAAGCTACTAAAAATACCAACTTCCCCCACTTATTGTTACCCTCATAAGTGATATGACAGCTATGTATCTCATTGAGTTACGAGGATTAAAACAATTAGAAAGCATTTAGATAGATGGGAGGTTCATAGTAACCCTTCTAACTGGTAATGATGAACAGGAAAAAATCATAGTTAGTGTCAAGTATGATGAGTGGGCTAGAAATCAGGTGAGCTACAGAAACCTTTCTACAGCAATCATATATAAGGAGAAAGTGGTAAAATAGATTGAAAGATTTTATTTTCAACCCAGGCAATTCGGAAAAAGATAGAAAAAAATGTAATTTTTTTCAGTTCTCACACATCTATTTTTCCTTGACTCCAAGTGCTGCTGTAGGTAGGTTTAGTGAATTCTAGACTTTCTGGAGAAATAACACTGGAAAAAAGAAATGAGAGACAAGCAACTGGATGTAGTAAAAGACTGCAATGTGGCTCACTGAAAAAAAAATACTCAAAGATTAGATTTCTGGAGGCTCTGAAATTGTAGTGACCAATGGTGCCATCTTTGAAAAGTAGGTACTGAGCATTCCACCCAAACAGGTGTCCTTATATCCACACCTGACACATGCACTGACAAACCGCTGTCTTTAGATGCTATCAAGGTTTGGATGTGGAACCTGACAGTAGAAACTATAGAATAGAGAAGTTTGTGTTCTTAAAACTTTGGTGGAATGCTGCTTGGTATAACCTGCAATGACTGCCAGTGAGGCTCAGAAAAGAAAAGTAAGTAAAAGAGACATTCTTGGCTCAAACGGAGTTCAGGCTTAAGCTTGATTCTTTTTTTTTTTTTTTTTGTCTTTTTGAGAAAGGGGTTCACTATACAGATCAGGCTGCCTTGAACTCACTTTATAGCCCTGGCTGACCATAAACTCAAATCCATCCTCCTGTCTCAGCCTCCTGAGTGCCAGGATTACAGGTGTGAGCCACCATGCCCAGCCTTTGATTTATTTTTTTAAAGAATAAACATCTAGGACACTAGAAAAGAAAGAACTAGACTTTAAGCAAAAGTGGCAAAAGAAATTGTAGGTGTTCTTGTGATCTGAGACCTTATTTTTTAAGCCTACAAAATAATGCAAAAACTTCAAAAATCAGAAAACACACATGAAATTTTGCACCCAGAATTGAGCTCAGTAGATTGGAAAGCAAATAGTATTTAGTTGTTGTTCACCTCAAGCCTGAAATAAGTGTTCTTCAAGGTATTTAATGTCAAATAGGTGTTCTTCAAATTCAAAATATGTTTTTTCCTAAGCTCCTCATTTTTGAGTTTTAGGAAATACTTTCAAGTAAATGAGATTTTACAAATTAACATTCTTTTACTAAGTGGAAATGTTTTTTCACATGTAGAGTCCTTAGATATTCCAGAAAGACTATCACTCACAAAGCTTTATTGCATTTCACTTGAAAATGTTTGTCTTTGTGGCCTATGGGCATGGCCCACGTGACAGAAACATATCTCATCCACAGTTTGGAGAGAGGACTGTGATAGAGACAATGCAAACCAAGTCTTTTTTCTTTTTTTTTTTTTTATTCAAGTCCTCTTGTCCATCAATAAAAGAGCATGGCAGAATAATCTGTTGTGATATTGTTACAATGTTTTTCCAGTGGGTGTAGAAGCCTGGGACACAAAAATCTACCTTCATAAAATATACATAGCAAGAATGAAATCAGTTATGTATCAGTTTCTCTAGTGACTTACAAGTGACAGAAAGATCTGAGGAAAGTAATAGAAAAGGAAATATTCTGCTCAGATCCTTCTGCAAGGAGAGACTTACAGGGCAACTATGGGTAGGCAAGTCTTAAACATCCTTAACAATTGACTTTCTCATTGTCTTTACTAGCTGCGGAGAGAAGTCTCCTGGTCCAGGGCTGGGGATCTAGCTCAGTGTTCTAAGCGCCTGCCCGGCAAGCGCAAGGTCTTGAGTTCAATCCCCAATGCCGCAAAAAAAAAAAACCCAAAAAAAAAAAAGTCTCCTGGTCCAATGAAATGATGGTAGAACAATGAATTTCTATATATCAATAGAAGAAGATAACTCATGCATTATTAAAAACAATGAAGTTACCAGGCATAGATTATAGTCTTAATATAATCTATAAATCTATAAAACAACATGAAACATAGGTGAAAATGTATATGAACAGAGTTAGGCAAAGAGATTTTAAAATTGTCATCAAAGTAATAATACATAAAAGGAAAGAAAAACTGAAAAAATTAAACTTTAGCAAACCCAGACTTGGAGAAAACATTTAATATGTAGATTGAACAAAGCATTTGAACCCATACTAAATAAGGAATTCTCACAAACCAATAGTTTAATCATTTAAAATTATTTGCTAATATTTTCCTAAAAAATATTTGAATGACAAAAATCTGAAGTAAAAAACTTCAATATCATAAACTTTAAACAAAATACATGTGGAATCCATTGCACAGCATAATGATTTCCATGTATAAAGTGATAATATCTAGTATGATACCAATTACAGGTCATAATATGCACAATCCAGGTATTCTGGCAGAAAGTTTTTAAACTTCCCTTAAAAATTGAAATTAAAAAATTTAAATTCATCTATTTTATGGTCAAGTCATCTTAAGAATTCACCAGAGTGGAAAAAAAAGAAAAAGAAAGAAAGAATTCACCAGAGTGCAAAGAAAACTTGTATTTGCAAAAATAAAAACAAACTGCATATGAATGTATGAAAACCAGTCAAACGTCCTTTAGTAGAAGTTATGGATCATTTTCCCAACTTTTTCAATATTGAAAATCTAACCCATGGATGGAGGCCGTAGGAGGTGGAACCATTGAGAGGTGTTGTATCAGGAGTTCTCTCTCTTATTGGATTAGTGACTTTATCAGAGAACACCAGAGAGCTCTCTCAGCCCAGTCTCTCAGCCCAGTTTGAGCCACATGAGGACACGCAGATGAGACAACCATCTTCAAGTAAGAACCTGACTCTCACCAGACACTGAAGTTTCCAATGTCTTGTGTTTTGGACTTTCCAAATTCTGGAATTATAAGAAATAAATGTTCTGTTACTTAAACCCCTACTGTCCTGGTATTGTGTTTTAGTAGCATGAACAGGTTAAGACAACAGTTGAAGGACTGGAGAAACAGCTCAGTGGTTTTGTACTTGCCTAGTATGTGAGGCTCTGGGTCCAAAACTGAATCATACACACTGAAACACACACACACACATAACACACACACACATACACACACACCCCATAGATGAATGGATAAATAATGGGAGAGCACTGATGAAAGGGCATCAAACTTAGTAACAAGCATATTTTTGTTGAAATAATAATTTGTACAGTTATTACAGTTAGTATATTGAATGAAAGAAGCCCATGGCAAAAACTAGCACAAAGTAGGATTGCACTTATGTAATATGCTTCTAAATATTAACTTACAGTAATGGAAAAAAGATTAGAGGTTCCCACTATTTATGAGTCAGGGTGACTATGCCAAAAATATAAACCGAGAAGAAATTTTTGAAGGGTAATGGAATTATTCTGTGTCATTACTTTGATGATACTTATACAAATTTCTACTTGGATTAAAATGCATAGAAATATGTACTTTAAATAGGTTATCTTACTATATAAAATTTTAAATAATAATTACATATAGAAAAATTGCTTGTATTCTGCAAATGATTGCTAAAACTGATGGTTTGTTGATATAAAAAGTAAATAGAAGACCATTTAAGCTATTTTTTTTCTGCTAGACATGCTTGCATGAATATTTGAAGGAACTCATTTATTTCATCTAAACTCTCATTTTGTGGAGTAATCACTTCTAGAATCTTATTTTTCTTTGTCTATTGGGGTCAGTGGTGGAATCCCTTCTTTTATGATTGATATTGGTAATTTATGTTTTTCTATTTCCCCCGATCAATGTTTCTAGGGATTTATCAATTTTATAAGTCTTCTACAGAGGTTCAGATTTTATTCCCTTTACTCTTTATTTTGTTTATTTTACTGACTTCTAGCTTTACATTACTATTTCTCTTCTCCTATTTGCTATAGATTTAAATCATTCATTCATTCCTGTTCTTCTTTAATATGTAAGTTCATTATTATTAAATTATCATATTACATATAACAATTTCTATGCTACACTTGTCATTGTCAGCACTATTTACAGGTATTGTGTGTTTTATAAACTACATTTATCAATTTATGTACCATTTAAATATTTTAAAATTTCTTAATTTCTTTTGAAACACAAGTTATGGAAATTAAAAAAAAACAAGTATTTTTTTTATAACTGCCAAATATTTGGGGATTTTCCACATTCTCCCCTACTATATCAATTTTAATTCCATAGTGATATACTCTACATGGTACTGCCATTTGATTTTTAATAAATTTAATTGTGTGACCTAGAATGCAATCTATACTGTTGGATATTCCTTATCCTGAGAGAGTTTGATTCTGATTGTAGTGGAAGGAAATCATGCTCCATAAATGTCAAGCAATTAAAAATTTCTCATGATTTTACTAAGGTCTAGGTTTTCTGATTATTTTATTATCAGTTGCTAAGGGAGTGCTATTGAAATACCCTTTTTTATTTGAAATTTTCCATTTTGCCTTTCAACTTACATATTTCAGAATTTTTTTGTTTTTGGACTCAAACATATTTAGTATTACATCTTGTAGAACTGATTTCCTCACCAGGTAATACCTCTTTCTATCTCAGTTAATATTTCTTGTCTTTAAATTTACATTTCAACTATAGTTACTTTAAATTTGCTTTGGTTTGTAATTTTATGGTTTC